>OMNW01018711.1:38188-52012 GCA_900303245.1 Selene dorsalis | reverse complement strand
AAACATTTTACTTGGGTTGCAATCACCCTGACTTTAATGAGTAGCGATGGTGTGAAACACTTGATGTCTTAAATCATACCTCAGAACATCTGCAGCAGAGGCTTTACTTTCTGTCTCATCATATCCCTGTTGGTCTAACCTCTTTCTTTCCTCTTGAAAACTTTATGCCTTTTGCTTTTGTGTAAAGGACGGCAATATGATGACATGTACACAGACAGTTAGATACTTATGGCTTCTGCATCTTCAGTGAACCTCCCCCAACTCGCATTTAATACAAAAATAAATTGCTCATAACTCTGTGACCTTGCTCTGAGCAGATAAAAGAATATAATAAGTGGCGACATGCTGCTGTCTAAACATGAGTCTTTGTTAATGCTGCAGCTGTAATCATATTTAATGTTATGTCATAACACACACGAACAGACATCATTGCATCATTAACAGTTTATTACACCGGGGGAGGGTTTAAAACACTTTGGATATATTTAAACCACATTAAGACCTACTTATATTAAAGGTTATTCCCTAGTTTAAAGTGTCAAGGGTCCATGACCTTCATCTAAGGATGGAGTTGTCTTGGCTGTCATAGAAAGTAAATAAAAAAGTGTTTTATGAATAAATACTTAAGCAAAATACAGAATGAATGATGTTATATTCATGCACTGTTATTTGTGCATCAGTTACAGATGAACACTTACACAGCACCATTCTTTCTGTCAACCATCAGAGATGGTTCCCTCTTCCCCTGTTTAATCTGTGGCAGTCATATCTTGAAAACCAGGACCCCATCATTGGATTGTCACAAGATTTTTGTGCAATAAAGAACCTTAATTCATCAAACTTTATCTGGTTACATTTAACTAGGCATCTTATATGAATATGATAAATACCGGCTAAAATAGTAAAAGTTGAAAACCCCCCAAAAACATCAGATATCAACCCACTGAAAAAATGGGCTAGGTTAGAAAATCAAGCCTTTAAACTACTTAGAAACTGACATGTCTATTTTGTTTTTTTCTTCTGACAGATTATATACATGGGCTGGGTGGATGAGAAGGAGCAGGACTCTGTTCAGGACCGAATGTATTCACCAAAGTTCCTCGCTTTGAGGGGTTCCTCACTCTTCAAGTTTTCAGCACCTCCTGTAAGTTTTGACTCAGTCTTTATTTATCATACACCAACATCTTCAACCCACCCACTCAACTCCACAGGAGGTTTTTCATTTGACGTTAATGTAGCCTATTGTTGAAGGAGAAAATGCTTCCCTGCTGGAAAAAAAGGGGAACAGTTCAGTCATAATCATTTGTGTTGCATTGATCTTCCTGTTGATTGATGATGATCATTATATCTGTTTACATTCTGCCAGCCACTTAAGTGATTATGACAAGAGGGATAAGCTGTCGATGGTACTGGAGATAGGAAAAGATTGATTGATAACTGAAAATTGCCTGCTCAACTTGACTGTGCTGATATAAATGGAATATGCTAATGTGAGTGG
Organism: Selene dorsalis; assembly: GCA_900303245.1. Lineage (NCBI taxonomy): Eukaryota > Metazoa > Chordata > Actinopteri > Carangiformes > Carangidae > Selene > Selene dorsalis. The sequence continues at coordinate 50,514 of OMNW01018711.1, read as the reverse complement.
ATGGTGGGATATGGGAGCATCCTTTTTCACATGTCGAGACAAGCTTATTTATTATTGAAGATTAGTTTGAGGAATATATTCCCTCAAGTGACTGCACAAGCCTCGCCCCTACATAGTGACCTAACACATTTTAGCAACCGTAACAAGGGACTAAGCTTCAGATGAGATAACAGCGACAGTTGTCTAAAGAGTTCGGACGGTAGATTTGTTTCTATTAGAATAAAACATCTCCAAAGCCAAAAACACAGAAGCAAATGAGTGATGAATGGATTTGCATTAGCCTCCCCAGCTAATGAGCTTACCATTACAGGGTTAGGGCATGTCATGTGTTAACTATACTACATAATTATATTATGGGGTGACACGTAATATTTGAAAAAAACCTTGTAAATTTGTCACTAAGTTTCTAAGTGAAGTCGTTCTTCTGTGCTACTGCTTGTTTAAGGCCAAGTGAGTTTAGCCTGTCATGGAGAATACTCCATTTCCCTTTCACAGGCAAGTCATGCAGCTTGAAGATGTAGATGTAGGTATCTAATATATGAGGCCTATAGGTCTGCCCCATGGACAACAATGCTTTTCCTCAGTCTTCTACGTGCACGATCAACCAGAGTTTTAGCATTAGCATTAACTTACACTAGTAAGCAAAAACTACAGCCGCACTAGCTGTGTATAACTATCCACAAAAAGATGATTGTAATTTTATTTTGTAGTTTTAGTCTGTTGTTACACCAGTTAATTAAAGGAGTGCAAGACCAAGCAAATGCTAAACTACAGTGTCATTTGACAGTATTTAAAAAAACATATTTTACAGGTGACAACATGGGACTGGACCAGAGCAGAGAAAAGCTTTACAGTGTATGAGATAATGTGCAAGATTTTAAAGGTAAGGCACCCCTTTCATTCATCCATCCATCCATCCATTCATTCATTCATTCATTCATTCATTGCATTCAGAGATCAAAGGCCCACGCTGTAGACACTAAAAGAATATAAAGCAGCAAACAGAATCTGATCTGAAGGCTACGCTTACATAACTCACTTAGTTACTTGCATGTGGTCTTCAATCCCACAGAGACGCTCAAGGTTCAGATTGCTTTGTTGAGTCTCTGCAGATTCGAGGTCGCTTTGAATTTGATTGCGCAAATTTTTTGCAATTCATTATGCAGAAAGTCATTATAGGTAATTTAATTCTTACAGACATATGAAATCAGACATATTAAATGAGATATTGACCTTCACTGTCATACCTATTACACTGTGCTATTTGTGTTACATAAAGGCATAAAATGATACATCAGAGTAAAACACTGTCTGTTTCAGCTTTTACTCACCTATTACTTTAACTTTTCACTTTAAGTGTAGGCGATAGAGACAATAATAATTGCTGCTCTTACACCTACAGTATAGCCTGCAGACGTCCCTTTACCTTGCATTGCTGTTACTCGTCTTATCTCCACATCACTCTGCTCATCTGTACCTGATCAGCATGGCAGTCGTACTGTCTTATCTTAGGATAATGACCTTCTGGACAAGAGGAAGCATTGCTTCAGCGTCCAGACGGAGAGCGGGGAGGACATATTCTTCAGTGTCGAACTGGAGTGTGAGCTGCTGATCTGGGAAAAGGCTTTTCAGATGGCCACCTTCCTGGAGGTGGAGAGGATACAGGTCAGCACCTGAACAGCAGGCAACGTGCAGGGAATTGTTATGATTTTAATCTCGCACCGGGTTCCAGCTCAGTCGTTTCAGTACAAAGATTGATAATGCTTATATGACATTTTCACAGGAGCAAAAAGAGACTTTTGTGTCCTTGTGGGTAACGTCTTGTTTTCCTATTCTGTAGAGTAAAACCTATGCCTGTATCATGGAGAGCCACCTTATGGGACTTACTATCGACTTCAGCATGGGCTTTGTGTGCTTTGATGCAGCTTCAAAGGTGAGTGTAGGACAGTCCTTTCATCACCAATAAGAACTGGAGAAAGGAAAACAGAGCCTTCCAGTTGGAGATTGTACACAATGTGATGAAACTAATCATGATGCCTCAGTTCCCTTTTTCTTTTTTTGGTGCTGCTAACTTATTCTGCACTGTGTGCATTTTGGGAGTATGAGCACATTTGTTTTGACGGCTGGTTCCCCACAGCTCAAACCTCTCACTTCTGCCTGCAGTTCATTCTGGCCTTTCCCCAAGTCTGAGAACCATGCAGACGACTCCACTGGTGCACATTATGTGGCTGAGCAGGACACAAACGTTGCCATATTGTTCTCCAAGATTTTGGCCCTAATTCCTGCAATGTGAAGCAACAATGTCCCCCAAGGATGATAAAAATGTTGCCAGCGTATTGTTTACAGAGTAAAACACGCAAAACACAATCCATATGTAAACTACAATCACTGACAATACACGGGGTGGGATTACTGCATAATTAAAAGCTGCTATTGGCAAATTTGAAAACCCATGTCAGAATTAGTTTTAATCGAAAACGGCTCAAATAAAACTCCGTACAACAAGTTGAGCTGTATTCTGCTGGCTCAAGATCCAGTGACATGTTCCACAGCTCTGTTTTTTTGTGTCTGCAATAGCTGTTCAAAGCACTCCATTTTAAAATTAATCTTAATCAGAACTTGTAGCACGTATAAAACAAGGCTGACAGAATAAAGGTCTCTACTACACAATGATTTATAATGTAGAAAACTCTAAAGGTGCACAGAGGCAACCTGCGAGAGTGTGAGTGCAGCTCCAGTGCTCCAAAACCTGATGGATGGATTGAGCACTTAGTATCATCAATTAAATAAAAGGCATAAAATGTAAAGACAACACGTACAACATCTGCATCACAATTGAGGATTCTGCATAGAGCAACTGAGCTGTCAAGACTCAGAAGGTTCATGCACTGGTGGCAAGTGCTGACACTTTTAGAGTCAGCTGTTAAAGTAATAAAGCTGAAGTGAAAGAAAAACTAACTCTAGAGAAACAGTGAAAAACATAGGAAAAAGGTTATTGTGAATATTGCTCTCTTGCTGTCTCTCTAACATCTCTGGAAGGGGAGTTCATTCTCTGATCTTTATAACAAAAAAAATGCACCAGAGCAAAATGTACAAATCACCAGTGCATGCCTGAGGTGGAAATACATGTTGAAAGACTAAAGAGTAGATCGATTCATTTCAAAAACATAAAAAACAGCAATCACGATTTGAAAGAAAATAAATGCAAAAACGGATTTCTAGTGGGAAAAGTAAGAATGCAAAAAACAGATCGAACTAAATATTGCAACTATAATTTTCTATGTTATTAATAGCTTCAAATACAAATAATTTGAAACCTGTTGTTGATGTGGATGAACGGCACTTTCACTTCACAATCACACAACAACAATAATAAAGCAACAAAAATGAAGCTGAGCAAAGCTCATGAGAATGTCTCTGTACCAGGAAATGGAGTTTAATATAATCCTCCACATGATACAGATATAATATCAAGTGGTCGTGACTGACATGAAAGAGATGGAAATATCATCACCTCTCTCAAGGTTAACAAGAGTCAGACAGGTTTTTAAAGGCAGAGCAGATGAGGTGACACTCTTCCTGTTACACTCTGATAACGGTCCACGAACATCTGAACTCATTTAAGGTGATTTTTTTGCCAAGTTAGAAAATATCCCAGTGAAGTTTCATATATTCAGACCGTTTACTTAAGTTGATATCACACTGTGAAAGTACTACATCACAGTCCTGTATTCAAACCCTTATTGAAGAGGTTAAAGTATATGTACATGATTCGCAAATTTACTTATAGAAACATGTTTTATTTTACTGTTGATTGAAGGGTTTATATATATATATAGCTACTGTTGGGTCACTCAGTCTGCAGAAATGCATCATATTCTCTAAGATTGTCACATGCATGTTGTGTTGTCTCATGAGAACCACTTATTAATCACAGATTGAATTAATTACTTATCTTAAGACGCAGATTCATTTTCTCAAGTGCTGGGAACACTGAAAAGTGATTACTAAGTGTAACACTTAACCTAGTGGAGTAGAAAGTATAAAGTAACAGATCTCCAGTAAAGTAAATACTAAGTAATATTAAATGTGCTTAATTATATTCCATTACTGCTAATTAATCAGGTTGGTGTCACAGTGATTACTACGACGGCAAAGCGTTGTAATGAACAGACACATACTCATGTGAAAAGAGTGGCCAGCTGTCGACCTGAGGAGTCAGGCTGGAAACTGACGGTGGCTTGGCTCGCTGCTCAGTTTTTGTTTATTCAGTTCAACACTAATTGAATCACAGAAGCTCTGCTATTTCAGGTGAAATTGCTGTGGCTTGTTAAATTTCCCAGTGGCGAAAGTAACAAGTTTATATCTCAGAGCCACCGGTAGCTGGTTGATCTGCTGACGTGCCCCATTTCTCACCGGATCCATGCGGATTTTAACATGAATTATTCATAGAACAGTCACACAAGGAGGGATTCACAGATTAGATTGCTGTAAATAAGGATATATAGTTGTCCTTTTGTTGTTTGGTTGACTCGAGTAATTTCTGTAATTCCTACATTTCAGGCGGTACTGTGGAGATACAAGTTCTCCCAACTAAAGGGATCATCTGATGATGGAAAAAGCAAGATCAAGTTTTTATTCCAAAATCAAGACTCCAAATCTATTGAAGCAAAGGTAAGGAACTTTGAGAGATGAGGAAATTTAAACAAAATATCAAAGCAGTTAATGTTACAGAAATGAGAAAAAATGTTTCTTCTCTTCCAGGAGTTGGAGTTTTCAAACCTCTTCGCCGTGCTTCACTGTATTCACGCTTTTTTTGCTGCCAAAGTTGCTTGCCTGGACCCGATGTTTGTGGAGAGCCATGGCACCGCGACTACCACAGGGATTCCTTCTCTCTCCAGTATCTCATGTAATTCACAGACACCGAAGCTCAAATATGCCACTTGACAGGAGCTGCCCTCTCCAGACCCCTTTTAAAAAGACACCGCACTTGGTCGTGACCGTGGCCTAAACTGATGGATGGGAGAAGTGGAAAATGTTGAGACTCTGACATTGTGGAGGACAGCTGAACACAGAGGAGCTCTTATAGGGAATCATCTCTTTCTATGATTTCTTGGAATCATTGTGAACTTAAAGACAAACCTCTTCTTTGAGTGACTTCACAGAAACACTCTACGAACATGACATGTGTGATTCAACAATGTTTTTAAGTGAATTTGTCCTTCTCTTGATCCTCAGACATCCTTATAATCGATACGACACAACGGAAAATGGAGCTCTTTTCCCAGGGTAGTCTGCTTTTCTATGCCATTTTACTGAAGATTTGGGGTTCAAGCAAAACAGATTTTTGCCCTTTTTTCCACATCAGATGACACATCACCTGCAGCTCTGCGAGGATATTTCTGGATGATGATGGCACTTTCTATATTTCCATTTTTGTTTCGTTTGCTCTCCAGGTGAAGTGAGTGTGATGAGGCCAGCTAAAAGCTAAATGGCAACATCAGTTTGATCCTGCAACACAGAAACACTTTCGTTTTGAATGAATTTAATTACGTATTAACTTGGTGGCAGCATTAGTGGAGGAAATGAACGGTTTCAGAAGGGCATGTGTGTGCAAACATACTCGGTAACCTCATTTTTTTTCTCTGTATTCGATGTACACCCGTGTTTGAGGTCAGGATATAGCTGTTCCCCGGATAACCGGATAGGATGGCTTTGTGAAAGTGCAGCTCTGATTGTATGTGTAAGGAATGATGGACTTTGATAATCAGGTTCACCATCCATACAACCATAATCTGACAAAAAACCCTCTAAACATGATTAGAAACATCTTCCATAATGTTTTCCCCTCTCAAAACTTGATTATGTAAATAAACACTGACATTCAAATGAACTCAAAGAATTATGAATTATGGCGAGCAATTACTTGTAGGGATTACTGCATTTGTTAATTTGATGTGCACCAGAGATGACTAGGTAGATAGTGCATAACCTTGTACTCTCTTCATTATTTACTCTATGGACCAATTTAGGAGAATAAAATCAGCAGTGGTGTATTTTTGGGATATTATATCTTTTTTCTTTTTCTTTTTCTTTCTTTTTTTTACTTCAGCTTGTAAATATAAGAGGAAGAAAACACACCATGAGGAAAACAGAAAAAAAAAAAGAAGCATCGCGGCCTCTAAAGGTTTGAGATGCCCCTTTTAACTTCACTAAACTGTTTATAAATACAAGAGAGTGATGGCTAAACTATCATATTCAGAAAGAGTTCAGGTCAATTAGCGCAATTAGTCACGCTCTTACCTTCCATTTACAAAGTAGGATCCAAACACAAGAGGCCCATGGCTCAGTAAACTCTAGAGGATAGTAAATTAAATGGGGTCAGTAAAGTGCTTCGTACAGTGCAGGCTTGTTAAGCTGATGTGAGTGTCTGAGGGAAACTAATGGTGGTGCAGTCTATGCAAAGAAAGTCTGAGAGATGCTTTTGTGCTTTAAAATTATCTTGGTCGCATATACCCTTATAACACAGGATCTAGAGAGTGAGGTTTATTTTATTTTTTGCAGATGTTTTATTAACAAATATGCTGTGTGATAAATTAATAAATAAGACCTTTTATAACATGTTTCACTCGTGGCTGGTTTTATTTCTCACAACATCTGGATCTTCTGCTTCTTGTGTTCTCAGAGGGGTGGGGAGGGTAAAGTTTCTCTATTTAGTGTTCATGATCCTATTTTGAGAAACTGATTTTGCACTTGACCTCATTTAAAGCCTAAATTACTCTTGTATCAGTCATGTAAATATGATTTAACAGTTAGCAGTTAGCTTAGCTCTGTTCACAATATTCTTAACAGTTTTAGTCTCCTGTTTAAGCTTGGCTGTTTCCTGTCTTTAAGATAAGATAATGTAAGATCAAATAAGCTAAACTAAGCTAAGCTAAGGTAACTCAACCCACAACCCTGGTTGTAGTTCACAATTAATGCACAGATGTGATTAGAATAAAATTAGAATTTGATTTTCATCTAACCCTTAGCAAAACGTGAAAACTAATAAAGGTATTTCCCAAAATGTATGACTGTTTCTTTGATATGTATAGTAACTTCATTGTTACTACTGTATTTGGAGCCACTGCATTTTCTTGGCCTGTTTAATATGGGCATGTTTAAACTATAGCTTCAGTTTCCTCAGTGACTATTTCAGATATGATATTTGCACATTTGAAGTATTTTAAACAAGTATTTCAAGTATAAAAATTGAACTGTGACATTGTCTGACGATATTAGGGAATAAAGTATTTTTGGTGAAAAGGTCCATCATTTAAAAAGAAAAAATAACTTAAGTTGAGCACAGTGAATTAAAAACTTCAGGGTTTCTAAGTGCACTTAGATATAAGTGAATCAAGTATCTGTGAAGTTGCACTTATTATATATAAGTGCAGTACAAATAATACAAAGCACACCACTAATATGTGAGAAATACAGACTATTCATGATTAAGTGCAGCAAGCGTGAGTACCTGATGATGTGGTGAAGTCTGAGAAACATTCCCGAGCATGGTTCACTTATTGTAGCCTGAGCTTGAAACTTTTAACAAGAAACCTGCAGCTCATGAAAGATGCTGCTGATCTGCTTTACTGGGAATTGCTGCATCCAGACTTTCTGGAAGTGGACCCATACTAGAATGTAAAAGTCAGGATATCTCAGTCTCTGCTGTTTTTGTTTTCACCATTCTTCTTTTATCTGTATTTCATCAGTCCCCTGAGATTATGGAAATACAGCACTGAGTCTCTGAAGTATGCTTTTAAGTTCAGGGTATACTAGGGTCTGAAACAGTAGCTTCCCAGACATATTCAAGCATGTGAAATTATATTTTTTACATGCAAACATGCATCTTGAACCGTAATTTCACACAACATAGAATATACAGCATGGTACATTCAGACCGTGGAATAATGAGATTTGAAGAATCTTAAAGCTACTTGATAGAAAATGAAAAATGGGAGACATATGTCAACTGAATGTTAAAGAGATATTATAGATCTGTAACACGTACAACCCTTGGGTTTTATTGCGGATAAAAACCTTTCTACTTGTTTCTGGCTGTCATCTGTGCATGTTAACACTGCACCAAGTCAAAGAGCTGTAATTGAAGTTTATCTGTTAATTATGCAGAATAAGCCTAACTCTTATTGTCACGGATCTGCTGAGACAGCAAAAGCAGCATCTGAAAATTAGTTAAATTAACTCAAGATAAAAAAATAAATAAAAAAGGAAATTGGCACTGATGAGCGTGTTTTATAGCGTTCCAGGTTTGAATCCATCCTGGGACTTGCGTCTCATAAATCCTCACTCTGCTCTAATATTTGAGGTCACAGTGGCAGTGGATATCACATTGGCACCTTTACTGTTTCCACACAGCATCTGTTTGTCACAATGACTCAAGTGACTCCTTGACCTACAATTGGACAAACAGTCCAGTAGTTACAATAATTAGAAGAGGCATGATGTGGTTGTGACCTTTATTTTTGTGCCAAACATTTACGGAGAAACAACACATTTTCAAAATGAACTGCACACACTATGAGAAATCAACCTAAAGCCCGATAAAAAATAAAAATAAAAAAAGTAACAGAACAGTTTTGGCTCTCAACAAATTAACTTAACATAAGCACAGAGCAAACTGGTTATGACTTTATGACTTTATCGGGTGCCATTTCTGTGGTCGAATTAAATGAAATCACAGCAGTCCCATTAACTTTGGTGCAAGGCGTGACCTGAGAGTCGAGGTTGTAGGTCCCCTGCTTTCAATTCTTAATGTCCTCTCTAATTAGCTACATTTTAGATAATGGTCTATCAACTGTTTCATGCCTGTAATTGGTTATGTGAACTTTAATGGATACTATGCAAATCAAGTGGGACTATGTTTTTATTGGTAATTATATGATGAGAAATTATTCCATTATTGCAGTTGCAAAGGTTTCTGATGAATGAATGTTAAAAAAAAAAAAAAAAAAAAAAAGAGGGAAAAAAAACCTTACTGAAAATAAATGTTACCTCTTCACACACAAAAACTACTAATAATCAGCCCGTTTTCAAACGAAATATTTTTTTCAATACACCAGAACAAAATGAATACCTATAGCACTAATATATCTTATCTATTTAACAGACAGCAGTGGAGTTTTGATCTACAGAGTTCCCAGTGTCAAGATACAGTACAGCAAGAGGGCGCTACAACAAACCAAATGCAAATAAAACTGTATGCAGAATCATATGATAACAATACATATATATCACTTTTATTGTATAGAATTAGTATCAACAACATTCAACTCAGCTTTTGGAATACTAAATTATGCATTCAAAGTAAGATGAAGGAAAGTCTGTGATGGTTTCAAAGTCTGTGATGGTAAAGCATGACGAAAAAGTGTGACATCTATCAGTGATGTGCTGTTTTCTTTTTTTTTTGTCACTGTGGAATGTTTTTTTGTTTTTTTTGTAGAAATATAACATTGTTTGGGTTCAATTTACTGTGCCAGAAAACTCACAGAAGTCCTAATGTGATGGGGTACATTGGCACTTAAAACCATCACTCTCAGGGAAGTTCTGAAAGCAAGTTGTACTTTGATTCGAAAGGATTTACATTTACAGCAAGTTCAGTCCACAGTACAAACTAAGCCACAAAAATGGCACCTCTTTTTTTTCAAAAGTTTTGTTTTTCTTTACTTGAGGACTGCAGATTAAGGTGCTTTGCTGGACTCTTCTACAGCCCAGGTTACGAAAAAGGCTTCAAAATCCTCAGTGATTCTGATTTTGCATTGGTGTCGATTTAAAAAAAGAAAAAAAAAAGAAAAATTAAAGAAACAGAATTTAAGATTTGTCTCAAGGCCATCTAATTGATTAATTGCCATTAAATCCTTTTTTTTCCTATTGTCATTTCCTAACTTGATCACTTGGGACATCACCTCCAGTGACCAATCATAAAATGTGAAGCAAAGTCAGGAACACCCAAGACATATACAGTAAATTCATGCATGTACTCATTGACCTCTCCCCGTTAGCAGCTCCTTCTAGAAAAAGAAAAGAAAAAAAAAAAGAGCTGAAAACACCCGACATCAGTTTCAGCATTATTTCAAACCTCTGATATGATTACTGAAATGAATATATTGTTTGCATTGACAATGGAAAGGAGACCATGGAGAGGAGAGGGCCTACAACATCTTATCATATCAAGTAGGATGTCAGCTACTCATACGCAAAGTGAGAAAACTCAAGTATGTATGTAAGCACCCTGTAGAAAAAGTTACATCAAAAGGGGCCCTGTAGAAAAAATGATGAACCACTCTGGTCGCTCAATGCTCTGTTGAAATAGGAAAGTAAAAACACATTGACCTCAAACCAAATATCCAGAAGAGTAATGAGCCAGTCATGATTATACAAGAACATCTTAGTCTCTGAACTCAAAATGGGAGGATGTGGCCTTATTTGCCTTTCAGTGTCTTTTGCTGCTTTCAGCATCATTAATTCTCCAGACACCGGGAGTAAGTTAAAGCTTCTAAAAAAGGTGCAATAAAAGTCTTCATCTTAGCATGATCATATTTTAACAAATACAGTAAGAACTTTGTTTTTTTGTTTTTTTTTATACAATTTTTAATCTGCACATTTCTGCAGAAATCTTGACATATTGTGATAAAATCTGAATCACAAAACGGGTTTCTGAAACTATTTTCATTTTGAATACTTTTTACATCGTTTTTTTTTTTTTTGATATACAAATCAAAAGAAAATGTCAACAAAAGCTAACAAATCATGACAATCATAACATTATTATCCAATATTATCTATGACGTCTCTTTTCATTACAGTTTCGCCATCAAGATTTCATGGAAATAATGCTACATTTGTACTGAAAAAGGTGAAGAAAAGCATTTCAGCAGGAGCCTCACCCATAATGATCAAGGGAATCAGTCATTTCTCTCTGTAATACAGCAAATATGCTTTCAGAGACTCAGGCAGCGGCAAAGCCATGATTTGTTCTCTCAACATGTTCACTTGCTTGAGGATTTCTATGTCTCCAATGTCTCTTTCCTCCTCCTCCTCCACTTCCTTGTGTTCCTCTTCAGGGTGCTCCTCCTCCTCGCTCTCCACCATTTGGGGGATCAGCTGGTTGCCTACAAAAACGTAGGTGTTGATGCGTCGCCGCCGACAGCGTCTGCGCTTGCGCTTCTGGGGGACTCTTTGCACCATCCCCTTCCCCTGACTGTCCTCGTTGGCCAGGTTTCTGAGAGTGCGACGTATGTAGATCCGAGACAGATCCTGAAGGCTGCGGACAGTTACTGGGGCTGAGGACAAACAGAGATGACATAGTCCTTCAGGGCAATGCACCACATAAAAAATTTTAATAAATAAAAGGAATAATCCATACAACTGCACCAGTTCTTCAACTAGGTCAGCATAAACAAGTGAGGCTGTCAGAGAGAGAAGTGTGTCTCAATATATCATAGAAAGGAAATAACTGGCTCTATGAGGCAGCTGCAGGCCAAACTTCATATGTCAAAGCAGATATTGCTTTAGGAATCATCTCGTCACATCCCTTTGAATGGACTGCCTACCTTTAAGAGATTGCCTGCTTTACAATGCAGTTACGGCGGAACAAAGCACAATGACTGGAAGAGTTTTTTCTCTTTTTGATGATGCTTGGTTGAGGCTGGGTAACTTACGCAGCTGGACAGCATCAGGCTTCTCTCCATCAGCTCTGCTCTGCTGGACCAAAGGGGCAAAGGACACCGCCAAGATGTTTTTGCTCTCCCATGTGCACTGACCAGTCCTGGTTATCTGGGTCAGCTGCATAAAGAGACAAAAACTCAACACTCAGCTCAACACTAAGCACTTATAAAATATGAAATACTGTTTAACCCTGGGGAACAAGGCCTAAGCTCAACCACTATAACTCAATAAGGTAACATATTAAGGTGTGTGAATGTTATATTGTTTCTACACAGAAATAACTGCTGCTGTGTGTGTTTTTTTTGTTTATTGTTGACATCTGTAGAGATGGAAGATCCTCAGTATGCAGGTGACAAGTTCACCTTAAAACACAAGAAGCAACAGCTGGTGATTAAAATACCTACACAGCTATTATATAAATTCACCAGCATGTCTGCAAACACACTTGACAGGATATATACATATACATATATCATATATGTGTGTACAATCAGTATGCTACCTGCATACTAATGATTCTCAATTTTGATCCCTAAAGGTATCAATAATATACAACAAAACATGTAGCAGCAGTTATTTCTGTACATAAACAGTATTTGCTC
>OMNW01018711.1:0-13140 GCA_900303245.1 Selene dorsalis | reverse complement strand
GGTATAGATTTTTTTTTTTTTTTTTTTTTTGGGGGGGGGAGTTATTAATTAATTATTGATGTTGTAGCTGTTTTGTACTGTTAAGTACATACAATCAGCTTGCTTTCACGCTTTGAAGGCCAGCTTTTGGGTGCTTTTTTTGTGTGTGATATTGCGACGTGTAATATACATATGCAGATAAGTTAAAGCATCCAACACCATATAACACTCTAAATATGGCCCCTTTTTTCAGTCTTGAAAGCTGTTCTTTATTTTGTACGTCCCTCCAAGACAACTAAGCTGTAAATGAGAACAGATGATTAACTTGCTAACACTGTTTTATTCATTCAGTGGGCTGGTACCTGGTACAGGGCCACATTCTCAGCTCAACAAGCTGGGAGACAAGGATCTGTGCTGTGTAGGTGTGGAAACCTTGAATCATCTACAGTACAGTGTGCACGTATGTAACCCACAGAATGTGATCAATATTAATCATGAAGAGAGTTTGGAAAAAGTTGAACACAATGCTGGGTTGCAGATAAAGACAGCTGAGGAGATTTTGGATCTGCGCACATTTCCAAGAAGAGTTTGGATTTTGTGTGAATTAAACTTTTCAGATGTTAACTCCTTTAGCTGATTGGCTTAATCCATTAAAATGCTCTTAAAGACTATCTGGTGTAGACACACAGCCTATGCTGGATCATATAACTAAGCAAAATATCCTCTGCCATCTGCAGTGGGCAAGATGCATTTTCAGACAACAGTTCAGGGTTTTTACATGCCAGCTGATGTCGAAACTAAATACAATACCACATGTTTTACAAAAAAAGAGGAGAGTATTCGTAATTGGGAAGGAAGGCTGATTGTATTTCTTCTTTTGATGTGATTACACAAATTTTCATTTGTGTACATTAAAGCTTTATGAAGTGGAAACCTCCTTGTTTTTCTGCCACCAGAGTGCCAAGCTCCCTTTGCCAAAATCTGTCTTTTGATGTCTTCCCTTTTTATACACAAATCAGAGTTCCTTTAAAATGACCACATTAAATACCTTTCCAAGTGGTCTAATTTGATTACCTTTGTGGAGGTTGCCAAGGGCCGGCCGGCGACAGCCTCCATGTTCTTCCGGTAGCGAGTGGAGAGGTTAAGGATGGCGGCGGTCGCTGCTGTGGCTTGGAGACCATCCTCTTTTTTGAATTGACTCGGCGGGCTGTGCTGACCAGGGGTGGGCAGGCGGCCACCTGGAGCACCAAGGAAGCCAGGATACTGCTGAGGTGCTAAAAAAAACAAATAATTAGAAAATAAGTTTGTCACTTTGACACCAGGTGTTCCACCTAAACTTAATAAGAATGAAGGTTGTAAGTTGATTTTTGATGATTTTAATGACAAATCCCTGAGATAAAAAAAAAAAATGCAGACAACTCTTGTGCAAAAACAGACTCTGTTACATGATGAATATGGAAAAAGATTATTATAATTCAACCGCTGAAACAACATGTAAATGCAAAAAAACATATGGCAAAAAATAGTTTGCAACATTCATTTGTTAAATAAAAATAACTTTTTTTCTTTGGTTAAGTGAAATATGTAAAGCTTACAATCAGGGAAATGTGACATTTCCTGGTCCTGGTGGGTTCCCATCAGAGGCTGTTTGCCGAAGACCTGTGCATCAAAGCTGGCATAATCAAAGCGGATTCTGCTGTACTTGTCCATGTCTTTTGTGAGGCTTGTTTGCAAGGCTGCTACTGGATGAGAGAGCCTGTAGTTCAGCTGGTTCAGCTCGAACTTCTTTATCAAGCCGATGGCTCTGCAAGGAGGAAGATGAAAAGAGAGGGGGGAAAAAAGCTCAGTTTTATTGTGTAAAACTTGTGGAATAAGACGCTACACAAGTTCATATTAAGCAGTTAAGTGTAGACATTGTTTTAACCATCCAGGGATGCCAGTGCTTTTGCACACATAGAGTCTGGGATCTGATGTGTGTTGTAGATCCACAGCCAGGTTGCCAGACTAATTAATATAGTAGGAGTGGGCACCCTGCCCATGATATATCCACAGGGAACAAAGAGTTCTGCTCTTTTATCATCTCTAATAGAGAGGAACTCACAGGACCAGCAACCATTGCTTATGTCTGCTTGGAAAGCTGAAAATAGACTGTGTGTTCTGCTGGGATCACTGAATAAAAATATCCCACACCCTCTCCTCAACAATAATAGTGTTTATCACTTTTTTGCATAACCTCAGTTAGGCTTTTACAACTTCAGTCCACTACAGAGCTGAACATGGATTTCTGGGTGCTTGTTGTAATTATTTTTCTGCACATGTGACCACACTGAAAGCAGTGAAAATCCCGAGCGTTATCTGGCATTATACCTCGGTGAGCGGTCAGGTGTTTGTCTGCATTTCAGGCTGTCGTCCTGAGGTTTGGAGACTTTCACTGCAGCAGCGATGGGGCAGCCTGAGAGACTGGTTGGGGAGGAAATCAAACACATTAGCCTAATACTGTAACTCATCTATGAACAGGGACAGATTTTCTAATGGCTTTCTCCTGCGGATGTACCTCCGGTGGGTGCTACGGTTGCTGTTGACATGGCCTCTTCCTGTGCACCCAGGTGTAGGGCACTTGAGGACGTTCTCATGCATGGCCAGGACTGAGGGGAGACGAGATAAGCTTGGTAAGAGAAACATGTCCAGAAATATTTCAACATGTGAGATAATGCAGAACAAAGCAGGAAAGATTAAAAAATGGTGGAAAAAATATACATTTTCTGGGCATTTTTGTAAATAAAACAAATTCATTTTCATAGATTTAACACTGGTATATGCAACTGGCTGCTACATTAGAGCCTATAGAGCAAAGATCCTACAGAGACAGAAAAAGGAGGAAAAAAGCAAAAGGCTCTCTCATTGTGAGAAATGCTGTAATGTCGCTGAAATGTAAATAGCTTAGTGCAAAGAGGAGCGTAACAAGACAGCTGATTATATTCTTCAAAACAAACGCGTCGTTAAAGGTCCGCTCTGTATCCTTAGAAACTTCTTTTCTGTACATATTCTCCAATTAGTTTGTTGGAGTTGTCTATTTATTTTTGAATACTGCGTTAGCTAGCCCTTTGATTTGCAAATACTGCCTCCAGTCTAAGAGCACACGCTTTTTTGAAAAAGTTAATTACTTTTTCTGTTCCTTTTGTAACATTACTGTTTAATGTTGAATGTTTGTTGAGTTATATTGAAATGACTTAACAATCGCCAATGTGGGGGGAAAAAAAAAGAATTCAATATTCACACATTACAACGCATTATGAGAAAGAGAGAGGGAGAAAAAAAATCCTTTAAGTTTATTTGAAAAGTTTCATGCACATCTTTGAATTGAACTAAACATATAAGCAGGTCTTTCTTGTCTTTGGGCTCGTGCTAAGAGGATTTCAATTACTGCGGCTGATTTTAAATCCTGAAACCCTTTCTGGTAGTTTTTATGGGTAGAAATCATGAATTATACCAAATGTATACACACAAGTGCTTGTGCAACTTACTCTCAGGAGGAACTCGGACTTTATGAGGACAACCAGACAAACTCCTGTGATGTGGGTACAGGCCGGTCACATGACCAGTGCCATCGCAGCCAGGAGTGGGACACTTTATATCCTTTTTATCTGTGCGTGGTGAATCTGCAGACACAGAAAAGACAAGATTTCACAATGAAAAACATATACAATACAACCACTGTGCTGATGCCGTGACATGCTAAAGCTCCTCTCTTTTCTAAGAAACGTGGACAAATGAAACATCACATATAATGCACTTGTCCTTTCTAATTATTGTACATAGGTCCACAGATTGAAATATCATGCAAAGCCACACACTTTTTTCACAAAATGCATCTATTAATCTGTCATTTTAGTTAAGGCTGCAGTTCAACACAGAGCATTCACTTCTTAATGCCCATCCATCGAAAGATTACATCTAGGATTACACATTTAGCCGCAGTCATTTGAAGAATCAGAGGAAACATGAGAGGCACTTTAGGAGGATTTAAGACTTATGGTCATGGTTAAATATCCAGTTGATTCCTATCAAAATCCAATATTCTGAGTAGTAGCAATTCCATCAGGAAATTTTGTTCTTCTTTATTTTAGTCTGTTTATTTATTACTTCACTTGTTGCCAAAATGTTTTTAGTATTTAAGAGGATTTCCTCCCTATGATCCCTCCCCACCACTGTGCGTATGCTTCTTTTATTCCTTTTAATATATATATTTTTTTGAGAACCCAATCATCAAAAATCACGAGTGGTCAATCTGATTTACACTGACTGAAGGTACATGTTTGTTCCCAAACTGTTCATTATTTTTTCCTAAGACTTGCACATCACGGGTCTTTTCCTCTCTATTGTTACCTTTTCCACCATGATAGTTGAGTCTGGTGTCCATGTCCATCATCCTGTGCTGCCTCCTCTCATTGGTCATCTGCTCCATGAGGAACCGGTCCATTTCCCTGTAAGCATGGTGTAGGACTTGCCTTTGCTCTGTCTGCAAAGCTATTGCCTGCTCCAACAGGCTGAAGTTAACCCTCCCTCGGCTCATTTCAAGGCCCCTCTCATGGAGGCCCAGGGCCCAGCCGTCAAGCCTAGGTGGCCTCTCCACCTCTGTCTCCCCCTCGCTGTCCTCTTCTGCAGGCGGAGGCCTGTATCTTAAAGACTCAGCCTGAAAAATACTCAATCTACCCACTGGACTACCTACTTCTGACTGAGGCTCTTCTTTAACGTGGCCGTTCCTGCCTGAAAGATCTTCGGAGGCTCTGGAGGGACTGCGGCTCGAGCCATTCACCTTGGCAGACAGAGACAGGGGCTCCCACTCAGCTTCCCTCATATCTCTGTATGGACTCTGTGGCGAGGATGTAGCGCTCATCCTCTCTTGACTTTGGTCTTCTTCGTTATTAAGCAGCTCCTCCTCATCTTCATCCATCAGAGGTTCAGACGTGTCCGCCTCGCGCTGTGGAGAGTCATCAGATGTCACTTCCGACCATCCAAGCGAATCGCTGGACTTGGCCGCTGCATCATGGCAGCCATTTCTGTTTGCCACTCCATTGATTTTATTTAAGTTTCCATCTAAAACAACAAGAAAACACATATTATTCTCCGTGTTTTCAAGGGTTTTAAGGCCACATATGTTCTCTTTCTGACCACTCACTTACACACAGGATAAGAACTGTATGTCCTTGGTAATCTTCTACAAATCCTTTCAAGGTTTTAAATTTTGCATTACTTCTCCATGAATAACATCTTCAGAAAAACATGTTTTTATTAACATCTAGAGGATTTATAAGAACACGTTACAATGGAAACGACAATCATGAGGTTGCAAGATTTCCAAGCAGTTCTTCAATTATATTTCAGAAAACATATATGACCCTTCTCTCTGCTAGTTGAACATGAAAGCGGGAAATGAAGAACACAATTGTTTTCTTATTCCTGTAAGTCTCCAATTGGAAAAACAACCCAAAATAGATTTAGGACAAGATTATGGAGGGATTTACAGTGTGTTGGACAGTGAACATCAGCTTTTAATTAATGATGCGTATTTTTAAGTGCAAGCTAAGCAGCAACATGTTGTCATCTGCACACACACAAGAAAAATGATTTTAAAAAACACATAATTGTTGTTTCTAAGGACAAGAACAAGGAAAGTGAAGAGGATTCCTGAAAACACAGATGGCTGAAACCACAAACACGGAGATAAAAGAGAAGAATATCTGTGAGCTGCTGCTGTCTGTGTGGCAGGACTTGGTTTAGGAGAAGCCAGCCAACCTCAGTCAAAAAATTGACAATAATTTTGTTGGATAAAAGTGTTAAAGGCACAGCAGCCACCAGCTACAATGGGACCGAGAGGCCTGCCTAGTGAACATGACACAAGGTAGATGCAGAAATACAAGTGAGATTATTTCTAGTTAGATTTTTTTTTTTAAATCATAATGAAAATCAAAATGTAGAAAAAGAAATGAAAAAGGATTAATTTAATTGGAATTATCAGGTTGTTGTCACTTAAATTAAAACAGGCTGTGGGTTTTTCAATCTTGAAATGATACCTGTGTATCATACTTGTGGGCCATTGTGAGATAATACACTTCAACATTTCCTGGTTAACAACACCTCTTATTATCTGAGAGTAAACAGACATTTCATTTTAATAGGAAGTTTTAAAAGCTTTTGCAATAATATAGCTAAATTCCAGTAATTTAAGGTTAAGCCTTTTTAAATGCTTGTGAGTGTAATAAGATATTTTATATGATATATGTAGTGCCATTAATACAGACTCATGCAATATATATGCATTTCTTCTTGCAAATTTACACTCATTTTGTGTAATCTCTTTTCTCCAGCTTATTTTGCTGAGTGCTCTCAACAATTTAATTAGCATTGACCTCTGGTCCACCATCTTTTAGAATAAATCCAGAAATCCTGGTCACATGTGCAGAAAGCCACAAGACTGAGTGAAGCCTTACACACTGAACGTCTGCTCAGCGGAGCAGACAAAGAGGGTTAGCTTTATCTTTCAAAACGCATCTGAAACAAGACTTTATTAACACCACTGATAATATTAAGTCATGGTCAGTGATTAACAATGGAAAGCTGTCATCTGGATTGATTCAACAAAATCTCCTTTGATCCTCCAAAACCAGGCAAACTTATGCTCGATTAAGGCTCTTTGGACTGTGAAGGTTTTTACTTTCAGCAGGCTGGACTGTATATCCTCTTAAGTGGCCAGACATCAGAAACCAAACCAAAAGAGAGGTTGAGGAGATAGATAGAGATGGATTTTTAGAATCAGATCACACAGTGCTGAGGATGATACAGATATAGGCATTATCAGACAGCCACCACAAAAACTTAATCCTCACCAAATGAGCTTTAAAAAAATGACATAAATGATCAAGCACTGATAACAAAAAGGTAACCGCTTGTCTGATGTATGAGTTTGCAGTGGAATGTCTGGTTTCATGTGCATTGTACTCGGGCGACATTACAATGTGTTACGATGTGTTCCTTGTTGTGAAAAACATTTGAAAAGAGGCGTCTAAAGACAAACCCTGTTGAATGAAAAATTAAAGCCAGTTACACGTATTTACATTTATGAGGCAAGTAACAAGGGTTTTGTTTTTCATCCAGATGGACTCCCTGGCCTGACACAGCCGCATACAGTCAGACAAGCACACAGACGTATACACACACACAGACAAAGACACACACATAAGTGCAGTAAAAAAAAAAGGAAAGAGATGGAGGAAAAAAACTTGGATCCCTCCAGTGGTTTGTGTGTTGGAACAGGTGAACAGTTTGTACTCCAGAATAGCCATTACCAGCACTCTGCAGCAGGGCTGCAGTTGGCTAGAGTTGAACACAGTGTGGCTCGACCAAACGAGAGGCTTATTTTTCCTCCCTTTTTGTTAAAATGCAGATATGACTAGCTTCCCACTGCAGAAATTCTTACTGCCTCCAGTCCACTTTTTTTTTTTAAACATTTTATTTTTTAACTTTTTTTTTGTTTTCCTACAGAAAATAGACCCTAAATCTGATAACGATAAAATGTGCTCTGAATATGTTTATCAGTATCTGTATTCATTTGAAACCTCTATAGATTTTATCTGGCCAGATTTAGTTTTGTTTTAAAGCAACAGTCCACTGAACATCAGGTTCAAATAGGGAAAAACATACAGCAGTCAATCAGTGTGTGATGATAAAAAGAAAATGTATCTAGAATTCACAGCAACAAAAGCAAAAACTGTTGATACACAGTGAATTACTTAGATAATTGTAATGTAATATGAACCCAGGAAACAAATAAATTCCATTTCCAATGAATCCACACAATTCAGTGAGCTACTCTCCTGGTCCATTTAACTACACACATGTGTACTATAATGAGCTGTAGACATTATGCCTAATTATGTATTAGACTGTGTTAGAGGGCCTAACAAAAGCTTTTGAAAGGGACAATTACGTTTGTTGCTTAGTTACATCGTTAAAAATATACCAAATCAGTGCAGATTATAGTGGGCGAGAATGCACATGTACACCACAAGCATTGTTGCCAAAATGCACAAAATTCAATTCATTAGGAAAAAAGAAAACATTTTTTCGCGCCTGAAAAGGACAGTGGCATAAGTGAAAATAAACATTTTTTAACTGTTGTTGATTAAATTCTCCTGTTGTCGAGTAAAAATCTTTGTTGAAATAAAAATTAATCGAAAACAAAACATCAAAACACATCAGCCTCTCAATGTTGACGACTCTTTTGACTGTCACAAAAGGCAACTTGGAGGAAGTTTAATTTGAAAATCAAAGTGAACTGGTGCACACCGCCATTCAGTTTTTCATTCTATGGATTCAATGGGTTTGGACTGGCTATTGAAAAAGGACAGATGAGGGGTTTGAAATCTGGCCTCATCAAAAGAGGCTAAAGCCACGCCAAAAATATCATGGCAGATCAGCTGTCAAAACTTCAATTTGTGGACGTGAGACACAACTAATGTGGACCCAGCAGTGTAGTCTTTCACTTCCACTGCACAATGACTGCGGCTGCTGGCTGATGGCAGAGGGAGGGAAATATGAATGCAACAGATGGGATTTTAAAATTCAGCGTCAATTGTTCATCAAAACAGACAAAACAACAGGACATCTGTTTACCTGCTGGAGTGTCAATGTTCCTCAGCTCTTCTTTGTCCTGTGGCGGTGCCAGGTCCTCGCTCTCCTCTTCACATGCCTCGCTGGGGCTGTAGTGGCGGGGCTTCATCAGCAGGGACTTTCTCTTGTTGACGGGGGCGCCCTGCACCCCTTCCTGAGCACTCCTCTTCCTCGCCATGGACCCATATGGGCTGAAGGGACGAGGGGGGAACGAACAAAAAAGCACAGCAGGGTCAACAGAGTCTTCTGCTGGTTCCTTTCAAAGGTCCAGCTCCTAAAATTTCAGACTTTCTCTCTCTCTCTCTCTCTCTTTTTAAATACATCATCAAATGAAAACCCTAACAAAGAATCACATGTTTAATCTGGGAAAAGAATTACTTCCCATCTGGCTTAAAGATGAAAAAGGTGAGAGAATTCAAAGTGTTAACATCATAAACTTGTACCTGTGCGTCTCAGTGGTGCAGTCGGCCAGCCCTGTGAAATAAAGGCCAAGAAAGAACAGATAAAAAAAAAGTCATGTTTACATTTCCACTACAGCAGCGGAGCATCTGTCGACATATTCTTCATCAAAGGTTCGAGGCGACTCACTACTTTTGGGCGATCGCTAATGAAATTTTACGACGTTCTGTAAATATTTGTTTTGCAGATAATGTTTTAGGGATGACACCATGAGGACGACCCCTGCTTCACACAGCCTTTCACCATAGATTTTATTCTCTTTTACAATGCCATCGGGTATAATCAGCATAAGGATGGAGAAGTGGTCTCTTCATTGATCTGAAAAGCTTTTCATTCAGTCTGGCTCGTTCTCCGGGAGACAACAGTAGCTCATCCTTTGACAGCGACGACAACATGATCTAAAAGGGTAAATCAATTTTCCCAGAGGTCTGCGTCGATCTCATTCACAAGTTCTACCCATACTCCTATGAAGCACAACCAATAATAACACTTTTCATGAATTTCCCCAGATGTAGTAATAGCTTCAGTGTGAGCAGGCAGGCCTCAGAGGCCCTGAACACTTGCATAATGACATATCCAGTCTAGAGGTTTTCAATCACACAATATATACACACTCCTTAACTAATTTGAGCCAGTGTTCCAATTTAATGAAGTTATTCCCCTCTGAATAATGAAATGGCAGTGCAGTGCTCTTCAGACCGGTAAGATAATACATAAAATTGACAGTTATAAAGTTGGATTGTTGAACTGATACCCCTAACCCATGATGGTAAGTGGAATATGTGTGTGTGTGTGTGTGTGTGCATGCATGTGTGTAGTTAAAAGCTAAAACTAAAAGCTGTACTCACCTGTGCTACTATTACATGTTTTCAGGGTTTGCTCCTCACCTTCAGAATCCATCTGTAAATAAAACACTGGATGTAAAGATGTGACAGTAGGTGACAGATTCTAATGCAGTTGTTCATTTTCATTAATTTCTTTTATTTAAAATAGAAAACGGGTTCAGATACTTCTATTAGTATTGTTGATTTTTGTCAGTCACCCAGAGCCAGTGAGGCTTAAAATCAATTTGTGTGCACAACAACATCACAAAGAGTGCCTAAAACACCAGTAATATGCAAACACATGAAGTGTAACGTCAGGGGAGGGAAGTTTCAAAGGTGAGTAAAAATGTAATGACACTAAATAATGACATTAAAGCACGGACAGCACCTCACTGTGTGTGTGTTTAGACAAAAATAGTTGCTAAAATCCATCCACTCTCGCTGGCTGTTGCTTGTGGGTCCCAAATAAAACCTATTAAACATAATTATTCCAGGCTGATGGTGGCGTATAGTGGTCACAGGCCAGTGAAATCTGTGAGTCATAGGATATGCTGTTACTTTTCCCTGGTAATGGGAAACATGACTCCTCTCTCTCGTTTGCTGTTGTGATTGAAGGCACTGACCTGTCATACATTTATAATAGGGGAGCAGGTGTGGCAGTGATGGACCTTAATTTCCTTTAATAAACCTTTTATGTGCCACACTCTTAATGCCACGCCGGGCCCTCAGAGGTCCTGCTCATAATAGGTTCATTACTTTTGATTACTACAGCCTATTGAGACAAACAACTCCCAAACACTATAGATTACATTCTGTAAAAATGAATGTACCTCATTAGTTTGTAACACTTTTCCACACAGACATGTTTCAACATTTTGTATAAATTTGTTGTTCAGAAGGCAAAATGTTGCTCTTACATGCTGCGATCTGTGACGTGGACATTAATCAAAGTTCAAATGATGTTATCAGTGGATCTAAATATCACCACTGAATCACACGTGTTTATTACAAGGCTGTTTTTTTTTTTATTATTATTACTTACGTGACATTTTAGACCTGCCATGTTACACTTTTTCATATTATTCTAAGTTTCTCTGGTCAATCAACATCAGAATTATAATCAGTATAATAGATTGATAATGTAAGTTTAATTAAAAAGATGGTCAGCCACATGACTGTCTAACCACCGAGGAAAAACCAGTTTCAGTGGGATTTAATGTGTTTAACCATGACTCCATTTTCCTCTTCATTACACTCTATCCACCACACTCTGTTCACTATCCACATTCACACATTGTATAAAGTATCACAGTATTTAAACCTTTTCTTATGTCAGCACTAAAGTGCACGTGTATTTCTGACATAACAGTAACAAAAGTTAAAGAGTTGGAGTTTATATCTATTTCACATAACATGGAACAGGACAACAAGGAAAGCCTTGCTAGATGCTTGCTAGATGCTGCGGTGTGGAAACAGGTAGTCCTGGCATAGCAACAACATGGACAAACATGTGACGCTGAGTGTTTACAAAAGCAGAACAAATAGATACATTCAGGGTGAAACGGGAGATGTTGTTTAACACTCTCGGCATGATCTAGCTGAAGACTTACATATATAATTTACCTTTCTATTACGATTGTATGACAGCTCTTTCTGGCAGTGTCATGCATTTTTCAGGCAGTGTTAAATGTCATGAATTGATGAAATGCAGGATTTGGTCATGGATATTTGAATGAACACACTTCACTTGAACAATTACTGGCAGTATATAAACATTCAATCAAAAGGTTTATAACATATTATAATATCAGCTCTTGTGTCATGTTTTGACAGCCATACCTACTGCTGCCATAAGTGGAGGCTCCACATAATAAAGTAATTCACAATTATAATGAAAAAAAATATTTCCTGATATGATAAGTTTTAATTTCTGACATTTACTGTACAATAAAAATACTTGAAATTTCTATTTACAACTACTTTAAAATACTACTATTTATGCAGGCTACTAATTATAGTTTTACTACATAAATATGGTATAAGATGGAATTAAAAATGACTTGACTTCAAATCAGTGTCACTATTCCATGACAATAACTACCACTGTGTTAAATTTTGTGCAGTATTCAGTTTAAACACAGGAATAAGGCCAGTGAGTTCGATGGTTAAGTGTTTTTGTAAGTTTTGCTGTTAAACACATTCGCTTGTGTCACTGCTGAGCATAAGGTTTTAGATTTCACACTGTACTTTCCGGGGCTGTCATTGATTTCCATTCATTTCAGTTTGAGACACACAGACGTAAAACAGACTTAGTATATGTAAACCATTGGGTCTGCTTTAAAAAAAAAAGAAGTAATGGACTATAAACCTCAGAAACATATAATGAAAAAGTACAGAATAAACATCTCTCTGAAGTTTTCTCTTTAAAGTTTTTCATAGGTACAAATCCAGACAACCTGACATCTAAAGGCAACCATCACTATAGAAAAAGCAGACTCAGCAACACGTTTTGGAGAGTGCCAGCCTCCCACAGCTCTGCATAAGTCAAAACCAATCTCAGTTTGTGATCAGTGTGGTCAAAGGAGCTGTGACACTCCACCACTTAGCGTGCTACTTATCCAAAACATTGTTACACAATCACTGATCCCCAGGGAGGGTTTCTTTTTTTTTGGGAACCTCACAAAACTTATTTTTCTACCTTGTGTTTAGAATTAAAAGCTCCCATTCATGTCAGCTTATTTACCTTTGACTGTAGTTTTCCAAGCGCTCTGTAGGATAAGATGCCAGATCCACACTGTCCACCCTGGTTGATGCTTTCACACTTCTTATCTCTCAGGAGGCGATCGTGTAATTCATTATCTATAACAGAATATACACCAAACACAAAGATGTGTAAACTTATTCAGTTTTAAGCGCATTGGAAATCAAACACATGTCTCTAAACCAGCTTTCTGAAGCTTTTTAATTATTATATTTCCATATTCTGGGATGAGAATATGAAGTCAGGAAAAGGTGGAAAGAGCATATTAATACCTCACATGGAATACGGAGTACAATACAAATTGATTGCTTGACAGAGATCAAATTGCTTGCTTCTAATTAATACAAAACATCCAAGAGGGAAAACAAGGATGAACACAATGAGTACATTAAGCCTCTTCACTTCACAGATCTTATTATGGAATTATTTATTTCTGTTAGCTTTGAA
>OMNW01018708.1:3118-16342 GCA_900303245.1 Selene dorsalis | reverse complement strand
CACACAACATACAGTAGCGTCTATGGAATTTTTGCCTGACAGTTTCATGTAAATGAAATATTGCGTTTCCTCTTTGCTGTGAAATTCAATATTAATTTTTATAAATAATTTCCTTAAGTAGTGAATTGTATAATAAATTCTGACATCCTGCAGACCTCTCACTGCTGCAGTAAAGTACATATGCCAATAGCCAATACTTTACATTTGTTATACAATAACATTTTGTAGTTTTTAATCTGAGGTATTATGACCCACATCGTTCACTTTACTCCAATGCTGGGTTACATATTACTTTGTTTTTAGATTGTATATAAACACCATCAAAGTTGCACTGACCCAGATGATAGAGTAAAATTAGATGTACTATACTTTTCAAGATCATTTCAAAAGACAGTGTGTTTAAAATCATGCCTTCTGCATACTCAATGTTTGATACTATGCTCTCTGACACAAAAGTTTTCATTTGTGTGTGTGGTCCACATATTACTCATGTTATTTGGACCTAAACCTATTCACATAAAAACAGTATGGGGACTTAACCTCCTTATGGGGACAAAGAAGTCCGCATATGGAAATCATTATATTTTAAGATGAAGACATGACTTGAACTTTTTTTAGGGTATGATCTACAGGAAGTGTGGTCTGTGTGTATTGTGTCAGTAGTTCAAAAAAGTACATACAGTTGGCTGCCCCAAAATGATACCTGACTTTAAAAACAGTAAAATATCAGTGTGTTAATTTTATACAGTATCACAATCTGTGAGACTCAAAATAACATTTTGGCTTACAAGAAATTCCAGTTTTCATTGAAAACGCACTGATAAAACCAGTTTTCTAAATGGCCAAGTCCTTGTCAGCCTCTGTTTGGTTGCCATGGAAAGTGTCATAAACTAGCCGAGAAGTCACTTAAAATGAGTTGACATGCTGTGTATCTTTGCTTTTAGTTTTCAATTAGACTCTTGTCTACATTTTTCTACTGGCATTAGCAATTAACGGGTTGGGTGTTCATGTCTTTAAGAAACTAAATTAGCATATTGATATTTCAGATTGTTGTTATCAAGCAATGAACAATTTAGATTAGAGTGCTCTCTTACACCATTGTAAGTCACTTTACAATTCCTGGCATTATGTTTGCTGTCATCTGAAACTTGACTTGTGAACTTGACCTGTCATAACCAATTTAAGACACTCACATTAGCATAATTTGTCATTTCCTTGTGCTACCATATATTGCTAATGAAGCTCATTTTCTAATCTAATTTGTACCAATACGTAATATTCAGGAAAATGACAGGATATTCAAATTTTGTACCAGACGGGTGTGGTAGGTGTGAAGCAGCAAACCACCGGTAACCAATTTCTTTTAAAACCTATTTCCTATAATACCAATACAGCTCCTACAGTTATCAGGTGAGAAACCCCTCCTGGTTCCAAAAAACACTGTTTTTTATTAAGTGTGCATCATTAGACACATAGTCTGTCCTCCTGACCCCAGCTCTGTGTTGGACAAGGGCTAATCAGGGCCAAGGAAGGCAGCTGTGAATCTCTTCCTCCTTCACCACTCCCCACCAACATCTTCTCCACCGGACTCCAATCAAAGGGAGCAGAGGCCATTAGGCAGCTCTGGACCTCCTTTTCTTTATAATTACACCCTCCTGGATTGACCGAGCACCAGCTAGCCCTTTGCTATTTGTGGTAATTAGTCCAGAATGTGAGCTGTCAACATGCAAAAATCGTGCCAGTAGGCCCACAATGCCACAGCCACCCCCACAGTGTTCAACAACAAGCACCTAGCCTCAGCCACTGGAATGCATTAACTTTCTCCTCTCTTTTTTTCCCTCGGCGACTCATGTCAAATCCAGGTCCCTCAGAACAAAATCTTAATAATTAACTGGCAAATTTTAACATGATTGCTTGTGACACACCTACTCTGGTAATTATTGCTTTGAGGCCATGTGCTAATGAAATTAATGCATTCATTGCCCCAACAAATTAGCATAACTCATACAAATGGCCCACATTTGAGACCCCGTTGCAAAAAAGAAAACAACATGCAGGAAAAAGGCAACATCAACAACAACAACAAAAAAGGTTAGAAAATAAAATGAACATTGAACTGGAGACTGTATGATGAGCACTGCCTGCTCAAAGTCTTAATGGCTGAAGGCCACTTAATGTTAAGCAAGGGTGATTGCAGTAATGCATTATAGAGTGATAGCAGATCAGGACCAAATGATTATCACTATCATCATTACAGTCATTCCTGATCTACATATACATCTCTCTGTGGACAAATATTAAATGGCCATGCCACTGCAGACATTAAAATGTTATTATACTGATGCATTAACTTACTGTAGCAGAGTTCATATCAATACAGTAGAAGCTTCCCAACAATCATTCTCTAAATGGCACAGCTGCCACTTGCAGCAATCACCAGTCCTGCCACTAACCCCTGTTCGTGGCTGTTTGGTCTCACAGTGGGATGTCTCTCAGACATTTACTGCTTTCCATTAATAATTGATGATGATGCCATCGGTATAATAGACAGAGACAAGTGCAACAGTCAGTTGGAGATGGTGCAAAAGTACAAGAAATGTCCCCTCGTAGGTGAAAGAAGAGCAGGGAGGGTGTAACACCTAAAACTTGTGTTTGCCTGCAGCCAAATACTGGCAGGGAAGCAGGAAAAATGAAAATGGCTTCCATTTAAACAACACTGACTTATATTATCACAGTCCAGGGAGAGTCTGCAGGTTAGCAAGACAGCTCTTGGATGTCTTTCCAAAGACTTTCTTGAAACAGTGAGGGGACCTAATTTGGAAAATAAGGGAAATCTGTAAACTAATTCATTCAAGATTATCTTGGCTCTGATCCAAAGTATGCAAGTATAAAGGCATTATGATAATATATGACGTTTTGGGCCTAAATGTCCCACATTTGACACTTTCACAGTGCTTTCTCTGAAGTTATGATCCATAAGAAGATATATTTGTAGTTGTTAGCACCACAAACCATCCTGTTCTCATCTCTCAGTCTTCCATCTGGAGCTCTAGTAACAACTGAACGGTGAGCCAATCTAAAGAAAGGATGCTCTGTGATTGGCTGACTGTTTCTGAGTGACTGAATAAAAATTTCAGAAACCTGCAAGATGAATTGATGAGTCCCCCTTCTTACAATATTAACGACAAAAGAAAGAAAAGAAAGACAGACAGAATAAAGTTTGCTTTTCTCATGGATCAAAATTGTGAAAAAATGAGAAATTTGGGTTTTTTTATGCAACATCCACATTTTGAGATCTCGGGAGGATGTGAATTTGTTGCAACTACTCATGCTAGTTAAACCCCACCTTCTGTGTAATGCAAGACCAACACAAAACAGCATGTGAAAGCTTAAAAAAAGAAGCTAACTAACCTGGCGAGTCTCCGGCTGCTATGGATGCAGTAGGCTTTTGTGCGTGTGCTATGATGATCACTTCCTCTGTGTGTTTGTGTGTGTGTGTGTTTTGAAATTTTTGACCAAGTCGCGGACTTTCACTTTGGTTGACTTATCAACTGCAGCTTTAATGACTGATAACCAAAGCAATTTTTCATTGTATCAACCATCAGATGATGTATCATTACGACAAAGAGGAGGAGACTAGAAGACAAAAAAGCATGTCTCCTAGCAACCATGACTCTAAAATGTCACTTAGCTGCTGCTAGGGAGAACCCCCGCCCCCAATCTCAAATAGTGTTGCTACAAATAATGTCCAAATCCCACGTTGCAAAAATTAGATTATATGCACAATCCTTATTGATTACATTTCCTTGTACAAAAGAATTCAAAGTTCAGTATGACTTCTACCCTTAGACCTTAACAACATCATCAACTTCATCACCCCCTTCGTAACAAAGTCCAGTTGTATATACATGGTATCCTCTATAAATGAAAAACAACATCATGCTAAAAACAATTGTTCTTACCCCAAAAGGAGACAAACACATATTCCTAGATGAATAAAAACAATCAGAGGAGACTTCACTCAGACTAAATGTTTCACTGACTTCCATTAGTGTGGCAACCTAGGTATGTGTGAGTGTGTGTTTGTGCATGATTTCATGTTTAAAATATCTTAAAATACTGAAAGGTCGTTGTCAGAGTTACTGTGACATTTTCTTCCACAGAGTGGATCCCATCATACATACACATAAGAGCAGAGCGCAAAGATCACATTTTCAACTCATCGCTGTAGCGCAAACAATGAATAAAACACTCTGTAGACAGCTTGTGATGCTTTGACCCACGGCACAAGCATGAATACATACAACACATCAGCACTATACTTCCTAATCTGAGATGGTTAGTAATGTGGCCACCTTATCCAGCATGCAACCCCATCTGTGATGACACATCAGCTCCACCACTTCATACAAATAAACTCACAAACACCAGACACAATGTGTTGACGGAAAATTTGCATTAGGAATGTACCAAAGGAAAGCGTGATTAATTTCTGCTCATGAAATGAATACAGATTTTGTCATTACATGGCTTGTATCCTTTGCCAAATATTGTAATGTTTCTCCCTCCTTTTCCACAGTGAGTGTTCTGCTGCAATAATAAGGAATAAAAGGCAGCTTACAGCTCATAAGCAACACAACTGCTGGCAAATCAGCTAAATCACAGAGCAAAACAAAGACCTGATTGCTCATTAGTATTATGGATCTGCACTGTTTAAATCTGCTTTGTGAGATGCAGCCACTGTTTAATGACTTAAACGGTGTTTGTTTAAATGCTTGCTACCTACATTTCACACAGTGAGATTAAAAGAATGAGACATCATCAAATATCTCATTGAATTCTTATAATACCCCCCTACTAAAACCCACATCAGTACACTTACCCTGGCTTTGCAGATGATGCATCTCAGTCTGTCTTCACTCCCACATCCCTGTAAGTAAATTACATTTTAAGTAATTTAGTGACAGTGAACAATCAAAACAACAGATCTAAAGCTGAACTTAGTGCACTATCATAACTATGAGTTTGTGTTTTGATCAATAAACTAATTCTGTTAGGAAAATGCTATTTTATTTTTAATATAAAAAATGTTAATTCAATTACAGTGACACAAACATATAAAACAAACAATGGCCCTATGGTGCAAAACATGACAACAACAGACAACACACAATTGAAAAATAAACAATGCCAAAAAAAAATGCAAACACAAAATACTCATATTAATTTGCTAAATGCAATAAAACACGATGCACAACTGAACAGACAACAACACTTCACACTGTTGTATTGAGTTGTGTGTTATGTTTTGCACCACAAGGCCTCTGTGGATCACTAGGGTAAACATACCTGACTGGATGTTGTTTTAATACATACGCTTCATGTACTTTACCACTTCACATGACAGTACAGCACACAAAACAAAAATAAGATGCTGGCAATAATCTTCAAGCTGGTGCTAACTAACTGAAGAACAAGAAAAGCATTTGTACAAACACTAAGTGCCAAATCCACTGCTAATATGCATGGCATGTAGGAGCACATTTTGATCGATGTTAATGGCATATAATTATAGAACACTGCTATTAGGCAATGTGATTTTATAAAGAGGACCATTGCCCCTGGCACTGTGGCCTGATTGCTGTGAGTGTTGAACTAATGAATGTAAACCAAGTCTGTTTGCAATGATGAGAGTTATCAACCCATGAGAGGGAGACAGGGTAAGTGTGTGGGTGTGTGTGCGTGTGCAATTAAGGGGATATATAGCCAAGCATATATAGTCAAGGGCATGGTTGCTAACATAAACACACACACAAACACACATATATATCACAAGAGAAACATAAACTCATTCTCTCATTATCTTCTTCATCTGTTCAGGCCTTGTTCAATGCTTTGCTCTCTACTCTCAATGATATGTTCAGTTAGCAAGCCCCTCTTCTCACTTCTTTTTCTTCCTGTAACTACAGTGGTTTCCCTTTCAGATAGATGGGATTACAAATCATGAAGGGCATTTTTCCCAGAATACCCCTCCCTTTTACTTCAATAGAGTGAAACCAGATGTATAAAAATGAAAATTTGTATTTATCTGCTGGGTTAGTGACTGTATACCATTACTTTCCAAAAGCCTGTGTCCTTGCTCTGTATTTTCTCAAGCCTGTAGTTGGGCTGGGCAGTGAGACACACCAGGCCGCATTCAGCTGGTGCGGTGCAAACCATACAGTCCTCCCATGCCCTTGTACTTTGTGCTGTGAGGGGTTTCACCCCTCTAGGAATGCACTCCCTATAATGAGGGTCAGGGGTCAAAGTGCTGCCGCGCCTGGAGGCCGGGATCTCCTAGGCACACTCAGTCACTGACTCTGTCCCTATATTTAAATCCCGCCTCAGGACATGTTTTTCAAAGGGCATCTCCTAACTAGTTCCTGGTTACTAATTAGTTTTGTGCCATGCTATTTGTCTTTGGGAATCTGAATGGGGAGGGATAGGAAAGGGGGGGACGGTCTAAATGAGGCGGTCTAAAAACAGATAGCGTATGGTTTTCCTCAGTGCAGATGATGATCATTCAAATAGTCCTCTGCTGCAAACAGTAGTATGAGTACTGTAAGTATCAACAGTTATGGAAATGAATGCCAGTATTGTAATTCTGTGTTTGAATTCAGCCTGTCTGTTGTCTAGTGACAACATCTGTGTCACAATGTTGTGTCTGAAATTAAATAAGGACTTTGGAATTTGCCCTTTTTTGTTCAAGCTGCTTTTATGGGTGGTAACAGTGCATGCTATCACTCCCAGCTGGCTGGCTCTCTCTCGCAAGTCAAATCATTATTGGATTACATTTTCTGGCTTCATAAAATGCGGTTAAGAGGCACTTTAGACATATGTGCATGACCTGCTTTCCAGAGATGGCTATCAGAGCAAAAGTGACAGGTCAATTGCTGATTTCTGCTCCGTAAAAGGGAAAGGGGCTTCCTACCCTGAGCACTCTAAAAGGTCGCGCGCTGTCTCTCTCCCACTCTCTTTCCCTCTGTCTGCTCTTCTTGCACACAAAAACTAAAGTAGTGTTGTAGCATCAGCGCACACTCGTGGCAGAGAGTGAGGTTCACTGTGTGTATGTGTGTGTCCACGTGCTTCATGACTGTGTGTGTGTCTGTATATAATTGTATAGTGGGAAGACACACACTTAATGGAAGTGGCTCTTCACTCTGACATCTGGGTGGTACAGATGAAAGGTCTGTTGTAGCATGTTGTCTACCACTTGTGGAGTATCCAAGTTCACAGGAGTGGATGGCAGAACAACAAACGTTTCAACAACAGACACATGTTTATCTTGAATTAATATACAGTGACTGTATGTGGTGATAACATTCATTTTTTATGTACAGTATAGCGTGGCACCATACAGCTGCTATATATTCTGTTGTTTTTATTTAGAGTTGTGCTCGATGTTTACTTCATTTGGAAGGACGCATTTTGAGAGAACCAGAAGTGAACATTATAGAATAGTGTGGAATAGTACAAAAGTGCGTTAGGGACAAAGACTAAAGCAAATTTCAGTTAATCTGCTCTTTGGCTCCTTATCAAAACAGTGCTCCAGTGATTTCATACTGCAGCTTTGATAAGGCTGGTTTACTCACAAGATAAAGATTAAAATATACTGGCTGCTGCAGGTTCTGACTAGAGCCTACATTTCCCACAATGCAATACGACTGTCTCCTTGGTAGAGCCTCACTGTCTGGTAAATGCACACTGACATTTTGAAATTCAATATTTGCCAGTTTGAAAAACTGGCTTTTGTGTGAGTTAATTTCTTTCAAGCTCCTTTAAAGACAAAATACACTGTACAACTGTTTTCTTAGGCTGAGAAGTACTTCCTATCACAAGTAAACCAATGTCTGTATGCTGTATATGTTTTTCGAGTTTCTAGTCACCTGACAGGTCTACAAGAAATATTAACTTTGCTTTTAGCTTTGTTTTGGTCTCCACAAACTCCTGAAGGAAATGTCCAGTTTTTAACTGCTGAATGTCACCCAGCTGTTAAGAGAATGATAAAGATATGAGGCAAAAGGCTTTACAGATTAATTCGATTAGCGATGTTCACTCAGAGGTCAGTGATAATTAGACAACTGACTCTTTACACATTACACAGTAGTTTGGATAAATTATTTGTTAAAAAAAACTATTTGTGCAGCTTTAACTTTTGGAATACTGTATGATACGACACTGTGCTTCAGGCTTGTAGTAACATGATTTGACTGGTATGATACCCTTTAAGGTAGCTGAATAGTAATTACATTATGTGTACATGTATATATCATCTGTCCATATAGAGAAATTTTGTAATGTGACTGGATGCAGTTGAGATTTTTAATTGAGCCTCTACCACCTCTTCTGTTAGTTTGGGCTTTCACTTTTTATTTCTGGGGAAAATACCTGGGTATACAGAATACAATTTTACTATCATGGCAACAGCAGCAGTTGCTGGGAATTAATGATGGGAGCGTAATTAGCATGAGCTGCAATAAGCGCCAAGATTGCACAGAAAGAAATCCATGCCACCCACCAAAACAAACATTTCATGTAATGAGATCTGTGTATTAGTGATTTTTGACACCAGTGACTGCTGCATCAGCACAACCATCTGGTTCAAGGAGCAATATGGACATTAAATAGTCAGTTTGCTGTAGGTTGACACGTGCCATGTGCATGATATTGCTCTGGATTTTTACCAGTTCATTATGACATGTTCCAACTCTGTAATGATGACGTCTTATGATTGCTAGCAACCCTCATTACGACTAATTGGTATTGCCATTTGAAAGGTAGCTCATTAACTTGAAGCAAACAGCAATGTTTTGTCTCAATAAGGAATGATCACATGGCAGACACATTTGTTCACCATTAGAAATCCAACCCAGACATTTCCCCCCTTTCACATTTTGACAAATGGCTGATGATTAAAAAAAGAAAAGAAAAAAAAGATAAGATACAAAGTCAAAATATCAAGGTTCCCGACATGGAAAGTCTGTCTTACCCTCTGGATCCATGTGGATAGACACACGTGATGGGCAAGTAAATTCTTGCAGTCGCAGAAATTCCTTAGTGGTTCACTGGCTTTAAGTTCAACATCCCTGCATATAAAGCACTCCGGTGTGTCTGCAGAAGAAGAGGGGGAGATAGAGGTTATGAACACTTTCGCACTGGCTTTACACCACACCAAAGGCCAATCCTTGATTAAGATAGATTCCTGGTGAGGAAACTCACTCACTATTTGACTGAATCGTTCATTGTGTCGTAGTAATTTCTTTGGCAAATATTGCCACTTATTTTACAACTTATTTGGTATTACAGCATTCAAAACTGTAGAGCTCCCTTGATCATTAAAACTTTTATTTTCTTCCCAGAGGGAGTGTGGCAAAGTGAATCTGAGCTTTAAATGTAATTGTTACAGGTTGACTTCTTTGACAAGACAATAAACACAACAGTGCAGATGTGAGACTGATAATGAGAAATAAAATTCAGCAATCTATTTAGTTAGTATCATTGCCTTCCTGGAGCATGTGCATTTGATATGTTTTGTAACTGACCCTGCCAAGTCAGTGTTGTGTGTCATTGTGTTACTTCAAATAATGCCATTTACTCTGCAGACATCACAGACCTTAATCAAATCACCTGATTGCTTGCATTGGAATTTTGAATTGTCCTTGGTAAGCAATATGAAATAAAGAAATAAAGAGTGATGATAAATGTTGCCCTCCTATGTCATCCTCACAGCAATTATAAGTGGGCCAATCTGTTTAATGACATTTAGAATCTGGAGAGCTTGGCTATTTCAGCAGAAAACATGTGACTAAGTCCTTTAAAGGTACATTCTTACTGCATTCATTCACCATGGTTTCTCTGCTGACATTATGATACCTAGTTTTTCAATTTAAGCAGCTCAAAGAAACAAAACAGAGGCCCTGCTAGTAAAATATTGGACAACAGCTTCCATTTATCAGGCTTATATCTGGTAGAAATGTAAACAAATCCAGTAATGCCTAATGGCAGTTTTGTGACCAAGTAAATAAAAGTAGGAAATCTAAAAACAGGATATAATTTGTGATGCAAGTATTTTAAGTATAGCAAACAACAACATGATGGAGATGCTGAGATCAGCAAGCTGGTTTTCAACAAATATAGTTGCTGGGACATGTGTTAGCAGTGTTAGCATTCTGTTGGCTACCTGAAAAACCTCCACTAACTCCTTTTACTCCTTTTACTGTTTTGATAGACACCATCTCCTGGGAAGCATCTGCCTCTACTGCAGCTAAATTCATCACTGTAGTCACTGGCTACTCACAAACATTGTGTGTTTGACATTTGGTGGAGCAAACAGTGGGGTTAGGGGATTTGGAAATTTAGAAAAACCAACACGATAAATTTAATGATGGTAAAAATGGTTTGTTGCACTGAGAGAAACTGCAGAGTTGGATGATCGTTCTCTGTGGGTTTGTCACTGTGAACAGTCACAGCACAGATAGGCATTTAACCCATTGTTAAAATAGAAAGATTAAATAGTATAACTTCAAGTGCCACATACCAAACCATCCATCCTCATACTTATTCCAGTTAAGTGAGTGAAAAAGATGAAACATGTACCTATGAGACAAAAGTGTTAACATTATTAACCACAATCTAATCTAACAGTTTTTTATGGGCAGCTACATCATCCCAGTATGGACTGACAGAGTACTTTTCTTGCCATTATCAGCGTCACACACTTAAGAAGATATGTGGCCTGCATGACATTTTCCACCGTCTTTTAATGGATATTTTGATATTTTTCTCTAATTAGTTCATACAATCAAATCAGCATTTTGTAAAACTTGTTAAGCCTAACCTGGTGTAAGTTTGCGTTTTAGGAGGAGGGTGAAAAGAAGGATCTGGAGTTGTTAATTGTTAATGACAGCGCATTGGCCAAATTCCAATCTGGCCCCTACACACTCCTCCCTCCTCCCACCCACTCTCACTTTGCACGTTCACATCGAGGGTCTGCCACATTAAGTGTCATTCCAGACCAATTACCCTTAAGAGGGAGTGGGTTATAAAGTGCTCCAACACTGATTCTGCATCGATGGAGGCTTACAAACGGCAAGAGAAGTGTAGCACCGCTTTGAGCCCAGGATGGATGAAATATCTGCATATGTAAGTAAGATGTTGCCTCACATCAAACCGACATTTGTTCAACTAATCTTTTGTGTTGTAATTAGGTATGAACATACCAGTGTACCCAAGGAAAGTTATCATTTATCTGAATATTTAGTAAATCACAATACAATTTCTGAAATATTTGAAGTAACAGTAAATTTCCTGTTTCTGTTGGAGAAAGGTGAGGACATCCCAAAGCTTGCTGGTGTATTTATACCTTTCCCTTTAATTAAGAGACCCTCCACAGGCGTGAGTGTGACTCCTCAGAGAGTTACTATCCATCACAGAGTGGGATAGGGGGCCAGATTGAAACCAGGCCATTGTGACGGAAGCATCACAATTTGCAACAGCTGTTTTGAACCGAGGTTGGTCAAGCAATAAAATGATCCGTTCTGGTTTAAGTAAGCGTGGACATACAAGCAGTGGAAAACATCATGTGCTAGAAACTAGCCAAAAGCTTGGGTGTGCCACAAGATTCATCTGATGTGCTCCGTTGTGCTGTAATCAGCAGAAACTTCACCAATATCCTCATCAGTGATGATTCCCAAACAAGTGCTTTGACACTAAACAGTGGACAGTAGCTGGGAGCCAGATTCTGTTGGTTTCATCCCATAAAAACACAGCAAAGACTAGCTGTCATGCGTGCACTTGTCTGAATGGGGAGTAAACTGCTGCCTCAGAAGCTCCTGTCTCTTTGGGGGCTCTCTTTAAAACGCATTGCTCCAGGTGAAAATCTATCTCCAGCTGAAAACCCTTTTAATCAGAGGGTGGGTTTTTAATGTAACCCATCAGAATCTGTGTAAGCGGATTTTATTACTGACCACGCATATATCTCTGCTTGCATTAATATCTCTGAGACAAGCTGTAAAGTAGAGAAACCAGATGAACTTTTTTCTCAGCACTCATTTTAGCGAAGTTAAAAATCAGGAATTTTTAGATAAATGTGTGCTGTCTGGGTGCCATTTGCTTTACCACCCTGTTGCTGACACAAACCACCTGGCCTAGAAATGGAAATCATTCAAGTGAGGCACTCTCCTAATACTACTGGGTGTCAAAATTTCTCTGTTTGCTGCTTTTTTCCGTCTGCCTGTCTAACAATATATCAGATTTAGTTGGTTTTCACTCATTGTCAAAATAACTTTGTATGTGTGGAGGAGTTTGAGGAAAATAATGAAGCCATGCAGAGACATACCTATAGACTATGACAGTCTAGCTAACAGCCTGTCTGTGTGTTTCAACAGCCTGACCAAAAATATTTCCAAAGTTACTGTGATGGCAGCTTCACCAATTATACCCACAAGTCATTTTTAACATTTCATTCCTCCGAATCTGTACTGCTTTTACGGTCATTATGGCAAGCCCCAAGGCACTTCTGGAGTTGAATAATGGCTGCAGCGCTGCTATGAAAATAACTAGAAAACAACATTACAACAGAGATGTAAACATGTTGCATGTCAATCGTAGCCAAGCTGACAAGTCTGCATGATCTGTGACTCCCATAATTAACTGTCAGCGGTGTCAGTGTTCAGCAGCG
Source organism: Selene dorsalis (assembly GCA_900303245.1). Lineage (NCBI taxonomy): Eukaryota > Metazoa > Chordata > Actinopteri > Carangiformes > Carangidae > Selene > Selene dorsalis. Next base: position 3,624 of record OMNW01018708.1, on the reverse strand, counting down.
TTTCACATGAAGGTGAGCACTCGACTAACTGGCTGAAGTCACCCTCTCTACACGATTTAACAGCTAACAAAACTTCCTCTGTGCAGCAGCAACTCCGGGCTGTGTTGTTTCCATACAGGGTGACGATGTACTAAAACAAAGTTTGTCAGTTGGAGACACTGATCTCCTGCTATCACAGAGGAGAATACCAACACCAGCTCTGTCAAGAGCTCTCTTTATACTACTTGACTGTCTGAAAATGGCTTTCACTTTCACTGCTGCGCAGTACCACTGCCGTGGATAATAAGGAACAAAATGACAAAGGTCTAGCCTTTTATCATCACATCAACCATCACCTCAACAAAAGCAGTCAAACTAAGCAACATAATTTGATGAGTTTGAAACACTGTACAGTATATCATACAGTATACCAATGAGGGAAAATGCCAGATTGGGATAATTTAATTGTCTGTTGCATTGCTAACGACCTCATTAACAAAAGAATGATGGGAAATCAGCATGGTCTG
>OMNW01018707.1:0-12825 GCA_900303245.1 Selene dorsalis | reverse complement strand
GTTTTTTTTTTTTTTTTTTTGTTACGGTTTGGTGAGTTTACAGGAAAAGATCTAAAGTGCAGCAACAACTTCCTACTTTCATCTCTAACTTTCACCCTTTACCTAATAAACTGCTGGTAATATTATCAAATATCTTGCCCATAAAGCATAAAGAAACAGCCTCAAACCTTAAGCCCATCAAAACAGACGTGACTCGCTTTCCATAAATTTTCCTTCTTTTTCCCCATCAAACTCTGACCGAGCCAGATCTTGGGTTCCCCCTCACCTCTTATGAAGTAGTACAGGATCTCTTTGAGCATTGCTTTATGGATCTCTGGGTGGGTGATGGAGTTAAGCAGCTTCCTCTTCTCCTCGCTGGCGAAGATGAGCTGTCCCAGCTTCTGCCTGTCGATCTCCCCGTTCTCTAGAAGGATCTCCGGCCCGAAGTGGTAGACAATGCGACAGTAGGCGGGGGTGTGCGGCTCCACAACTGTTGTTGTGATATCGGTACCATTGTATCATTGTTTTAATAAATTGAGTAATGTTTCAGATTTTTTTTAAATGTCTTTTAGGCAAACAAAACCAGTTAGCTTATACGATTTTTTAAAAAGATGAAGAAGTATAGGGGGCTGGAGGTAGAGTCATCAACCACCAGTGTTAGTCTAATGCCTTATAGGTTCTTCCCTCCATGCAGCTGTGTACTTCACTTAGTTATACGACCTTTTAATCTTCACCACATAACTGAAACATCATCCCTGGAGTCAACAGAGACAGCCTTCATGATTCACACACTCTCTCTCCATGACTTCGTCTTAATGAACCTCCTACAGGCCTAACCCCCTTATGTCTACTTCAGCATTTCATTATAATAATAATGTTGAATGATATTATTACATAAAGTTTGCACATTTATGTGAATCACAGTTTCCATATGGCAGTTTATCTTACAGGCTGCCTCCTGGAGGATATTGCAGTGGTATTTAATCTGAGCTCATATTGACTTAACAGTTTGTAGGGGGAGAAGATATTCACCTACCTTTCCTGGCCACAACGTCAGCATCAATAATGGGACACCCCAGCTCCCGCAGCATAGAAGACACTGTGCTTTTCCCAGAGGAAATACCTCCCGTCAGCCCCACCAGGAACATCTTCAAGCACAGATAAAGAAAGACGCATCAAAGTCATGTCAGTGTAGCGACAAGACTGTTACTGCAGCTGTTTATGGTGACTCTGAAGAACTGAAGAGAAATGACTGAAAATTGGAAAAAATGGCACACGGACAAAACCTGGCTAAAACTACAATAGTTTGCAACAGCAATATAGGGGTATGATACCAAAAAAACTAAATACTTAAATAGTACAAGTTAAAAAGCACAAAAGGCAATAACATAGTATTAAAATCTCTATCTAAACTTATGTTTTCATAAAAGACATCAGTGGTGAACAAAGTACACCCAACTCAATACTAATATAACTTACAATAATAAATGCATTTATTTTATGATCAAATTGTTATAAGTAAGCTGTAACAAAAGCAGCAACATGAATGTACCAGAGTAAAACAGTTAAAATATTGCAGTGGTGTGAAAAATATGGATCATTACATTGACTGAATGTACCAAGCTCTTTAATACCACCATGGATTCCCATAATAAATGTTAAATCCACATGGGTACTGTTAGTGGAGATATTTGGTGCTGGTTGAAACGCAGTACTCTGCGCAGTACATGAGGTTTAACAACACGCCCCCTGCTGTGGAGGTCATGACCAACACCCAACTTATGGACCAACAACTCTGCTAATCAGTAAACACTGGAGTCGAACTGGTTTGACTGGTGGGCAAGAAGTTATTCTTACCAACAAGTTAAATTTAGACAACACAAGTTAAATTAAGACTTTCGAACCTGGTGACACGTGAATCGACCCGTAAAGACTAACTGGTTACGTTTGGATACTTTTCTTTTATCGCTGGTAAACAACACTCGTTTTTTCTTGTTAGTCTTTACCTCGTGAACGTGAGAGCCTCCTTAAACCAACTGAATGTGCAGTGGAAATCCTTGCGGAGCCACAGTGGTGAGGCTGATGCAGTAAATAACCAGGATTGCTAACAAGCTAACGTTAGCACAAGTGTTTATCAGGTCAAAACAACCTCAAAAATACAAACAAACGAAGCCGCGGCCATGGCGTGTACGTTTTATCAACTGTGCGGTCGAATAAAAACGTTACACACAGTCGCTTTGATTAATTTTGTTGCCGGTAACTCCAAACTATACTCAACTGACAGCTAAGGACCTAGCTTCTTAGTTTGGCAAGCGCCACCTTAAAAGTCTCCCCACGTCTCTCTTCCCTCTAACGTTTGTTCCGCCTGGATAATTTATTGTTCCCGTTCATCCCAGTATAGTCGTATAGTAAACCAAACACAGCGACTGCAACTTTCTCCAAAATGGGTTTATTTTAAAACAGACAAAAATTTAAGTGAATCAAAATAAAACTTTTCACACGAGTGAAATAGTACAAAATAAACTTCATTTTGTATCAAGTCCATTTTCCTCGTAGAGAAAATATTAATCCTCTACTTCCTGATCTTTACTTTGCTTTGATGACTGCATCTGTGAGAAAGGAGGGAGGCTGGTAGAAGTGTGGGAATGTTTGGACCTTTTCCCTCTGTGGACCATTTCACCCCCATTCTCCCCTTCCTCCCGCTCCAGTCTGCCTCTTTTAACAAAATGATCTATTCTGGACTCCAGGCTCTCACAGCACGGACGCTCCAGCAGTGGTCGGTAGTTCTTTTGCCTGCTGCCTTCTACCAGCCAGCAAAGGTTAGGGGACACTCCACCTGTGAAAACAATTTATGACTTTAAAATTAAAATATTAATACATTACGCAAGGATAGAGAACAACAAGTATGAGAAACAAAGGGAGGCAGCTATAGATTATTTCCATTATCAATCGATTGGCAAATGATTTTCTCAATTACTAGACTAACAATTTTGAGTTTAAAATATCTGAATTTTTTTAAAAGCTCATTTTAATTTTCACAGCCCAAGGGGATGTGTTCAAATTGCTTGCTTAATTAATTATTGGTAAAAAAAAAACAGCCCACCTAAGATGGCACAAGCACATGTTTGGCATTTTGGGTTGAAAAATTAAACTAAAGCTATTATCATATCATCAACAAACATATTCAGTAATTAATTTTGCAGCTGTAGTCGGCAGCCGTCACTCATGAAAAACAAAACCTATTTTACATGCTTGCATGACATTATGAATGCGAGAGTCCATCTGGAAACAATATAAATGTGCAACATAAATTACTTCCATGCTGTTGTAGTGTGATAGTGTTTTTTGATACAAGTTAATTAACATTATATCTAAATGAACCTCTTACCTGTGGCCTCCAAACCCTTCATCATCCCATGTATGACCTGGGTCTTGACTGTACTCTGAGTCCAGTGTTGCTGCAGTGCAGACAGAACATAGTTCACCTCTTCTGCATCCTGCTTCCAGCTCAAACCTTCAAAGTGGCAGTCATACAGCACCAGAGGGAAATCTACCGCCATGCTGGAGACAAGAAGAAAAATGTTTAAGAGTTACTTAGTTTATACAGTTTTATGCATATTTGTGCCAGACTCCTAGTGGGAGTGAAACTAATACAAAAAAAGGCAGTTGTTAATTCACCTGTATTGGGGCTTCCTAGGGTTACTCTGCACATCCAGAAGCTGATTAATTATCTCTGGGGTTTCCAGTTTCTGCCCTATCAGGAGCAGAACTGCCATCATGCATCGTACCTGTGGTGTAACACAACAGAGACCGCAAAGGTCACTAATCAAAGTATTCAACAATTTGAACGAAATTACCTCCACAAGAGAGCATATCTGAATTGCAAACTTCTAAGCAGCACTGTTGTTGGTTTTATTATTTCAAAAGGCCACAATGAACATGAATACTTAAAGTCTCTTAAAGTGAAGATTATTTGTCAGACCAGAGCCATAAAAAACATGTGTCTTCATACCTGGTGGTAAAGGAAGGCTAATCCTTTGATCTCAAACATGAAGAGATCATACTGATCTGTGCTGGAGGTGTGCTCAGGCCGCACAGGTTTAACTGAAGCAGACAAGATGGTCCTCTCAAACTGCAGGACTCCGTTGCCCACATCCATTTTGCACAGGTTGCGAAAGTCATGGGTGCCTTCGTATCTGTCGGGTGCCAAGCAGGGCTTCAAGTCAGATCCACAACTTCAATTGTATGACATTATTGTTTCTGATTTTGCATCTTCACCCACCTTTTTGCGGCATCTGCCATCAATGCCACATCCAAAGATCCTCGGGGGAAGTAGTAACGGTATGTGCGGGACTGACAGTCAAAGCGTGCGCTGTAACCCTCAGCTACTGGCGCCCAGTCCAAGATCCTAATGTCCTGGGGCAGGACACGGTTCAGCATCTTCACATATGGAACCTCAGGGACATCAGCTTTGTTTTTGGTGCTTGTGTCAACATTTTCAGGGAGCATGACGCCCAGTCCCCCACAAAACTGTGTGGAGCGCAGATCGATAGTAATGACCTGTGGAAAATAGGCAGTTTTATATGACTACTACATGACAACGACCACATACATCACCTGTATATCAGCTCATTAATAACACAATCTTAATCTTGGTGAACTCACTTGGGAGAAGGCGCTGACTCCTTTATCTGTGCGACCACACCGGTGATAGTTGGAGCTCTGTCGGTCCTGGATCAGCCGAGTCTTCAGCAAAGCCTCAAAGAGTCTGGCCTCCACTGTGTTGTCTGTGTTTTCTTGTACGGCAAAGCCCTGGTAGGCCCACCCTAGGTAGGCCAGCCGCAGAGCCGCATGGCGCCGCGGGTGGGCAGAGAAGTCAAAAGGACGCTCCTTGTTTGCTTTCTTTCCCTTCTTACTGCTGCTGCTGTTGGCGTTACCACCAGGCTTACAGTCTGCGTTTTCACTGGTCGATGGACTGGACGTCAGCTCCACGTCCTCCCCAGCTCCTCTGCTTTCTCTCAGTTGAGACTTGAGCTTCTCCACCTCGGCCTCCAGCTCCTTTATTCGCTGGATTAATGCCTCTGACATGGTGCTTTGTCTAGACAGTTCAAATAGGATGATTTAGATATTTTAATTTACATGTGACTACATTCTTGATCATCTGAACATCCACATACTCAGCTAGATATTCAGTTTTTCAGCTTTGCACCTCAGTGTTTAAGGAAGTTGTTCAGAATAATATTATATTACTTCTTATTCAGTACAATTAGCCTTAACTCAAGGAGGTCCTTCAGAGACTCTGGAGTTTAAACAGCACACTGACTGGCTAAATGCTAACGTTAAACACAGCATGTTAGCTTGGGTGCTAAATTAAACATTATACGTCAGATGGAACAATATGGGAGTAAACAGAGTATTTACCTGTATCACTTCTTTCAGTGTCGCTGATATACCCCCTGCTTTTCAGTCACTTTTCCAGGCTGCTGCCGCTCACATGCTGCTTTTCGTGCTTTCATACTACTGGTTTGCTAAAGTCGGACCAATTTTGAGAGCGGACACACTTCCCGTAGAGAGTTTCCGGGAAATGTAGTTTACTGTTTAGCCTAGTATACCGTGATTGACGTTCTTTTTTTGATCTATGACGTTAAACTGAGATACAAATATCACCTGGATAGAAGAGTATCATCCTATTTAATTTGAACCCCCATTAGATATACCTGCAAGTATGAATACGTTGCTGACAGTTTATTTATGGCATTTTACTTAATGTTGCTGTCAATTATTATCATGTTTTTGCTCTGATCACATTCAGAAGAGCCAGGTGGTTATTTGCAGAGGAACATCTCTTAAAAGGTGATTAGGTTATTGTGCAAAACCAGTAAACATGCAGATTGAACCACACAACCACTTGACCACCACATATGACACGTTTATTGAGTACATGCATGGTGAATGATATGACATTTACTTTTCTAAAGTGTTTTCATCGTCATAGACTATAGTAGTTTAAATCATTTCCAAATGTCAAAAGCAGAAGCAGATAAAATGGAATAAATTTGAGCAAGTGTATTAAGAAACAAACAAAATCAAAGCAAAACTGTCATTGATTTTCGTCGACAGCTGTGTTTAGGCACCATGGCTGACCATCAGCTGAAGTTTTGATAGTTTTTTCGTTTCATGTCCAGACACAAGCACACCCCGACTAGCACTCCAAAAACCTGAAACAAGGAAAAGGTTGTAAGTTACTGGCAGCAAATGACCTTACAGACGGTTCAAGCATATTTTTTTCTCTCTCAGTAAATTCTAATTAATTCTGGACTTCACTACCTGGAGCAAACAGGACGAGACAGGCTTTATTATCATTCATGTCAACCTCTCCTTACTTCCTTTTCAAATGTCTGCATTACTGCTGTTTATATGAAAATCTTCACATGCAAATGGTTGGAAATCACATATAAATGATCTACTTAAAAGAATTTGTAAATCATGAAATACCAAATATATGTTTAAATGGCATCTCTGTATAATAATACGTTTGCATACGAGACAAATATGTTACAGGAAACCAAAAAGTGTATGAATTTCACAATTATTCAAAGGATTTTACCTCTGTGATTCCAAGAGCAATGCAGACAGCACCAACCCACACCAGATTTTTCAACAGGAAGAGCTTGATAGCCGTGATACAACCCTGAGGAGGAGCCCAAACATAACATACTGCATCATTTGCTCACAGGATAAAAATAAAGTAAAAAAGGAAATGCCTGAGCTTGACATGTGTTTTCCCAGCTGACCTTTGTGTAGATGTGGGCCTTGTCATGTCCACAACCCTCACTCTTCACCGTGCAGCAGGAATCTGGCACGGCATCATGGTTTTCCCAGCCCACGCTTGTGGACCAGTCATTGGGGCCACCTGCGCCACAGCATTTAAACTGTGACATGGTGTACAACACATAAGGATGGCACCAAATTAATGATGTGTTATACACATTTCTACACTGAACATGTTCCCCCATAACAATGAAACGTTCTTCAGGGGTGCTTGATAGGGGCTCAAAAGTATTTTTAATAGCTTCAAACATTGAACATGTCATTAATATAACATATTCCTCCTTTGTCTTGCATTGTCTTTCTACTGTGTGCCCCAATTACCAATCAGCTGTGCAGGCAATTTCCCTGAGGCCTGAGGACAAGAAAGATTATTAGAGTAATACACCCCCTTTTTTTGTTTTTGGGGGCCCTCTCGTTTAATTAGGGTCTTTATCTGACCATGAGTGACTTATTCTCTCAAGTCCATCAAGCACCTCTTGTAAATACAAAAACATGAAGATCACCTTTTCCTGAGTTCTGTCAATGGCGTGTCTGTTCTCCGGGCTGTAGTCACTGATCACTGATCTTGCTTTGGCATCCATAGCACTATTCATACTACCAAGCTGCAGAAGGGCGGTCTACAGAGAAAATGTGATGTGAAATATTACCATCATCAACACTATAGCACTTTATTTTATGAAACACTGTTGTTAATTCATCCATTTCAGTCATAGATCATTCCCAGACGACATAGATTGATGAGTATCTTACCCTGCTGCGAAATATGTAGAAGGCAGCGCCAGTGAGAACCTCCAACAGGATGATTACTATCAGTATGCAGATGAACTAGTTCATGGAGATACAGAGTGAACAGTGTAAAAGGTCAGTCGTGTCCCATCTGCCTTAAATAAAACATACACCAATCTTCCAATGTGTCATGTTCAAGTCAGAACTGATCATGTCCCATAGATGTGCTCTTAATAACATCTAATGAGAAGACAACCTCAAACCCGTTATGGGAGATTATGCTACTTACACAAGCCACCATAGAGGAATTATCAATAAATGCTCCAACAAGGCCCAAGAGGGAGACAAGGGCAATGGTGACACCCACTGCAATGAGGACTATAGCAATTTTCGACAGGCCGCTCCCTGCAAAAGTGCCTATCTGTGAGTAGGTCGAGTACTGCAGCGCTCCGATGGTGATGAGGGCAAGCCCAGACGCCTGAAAGAGAAATTTAACACCTCCATGTTAATTCAGCACTTTAGATAACAACATAAACCCAGTGAACACCGCTAGCTCTGCTCCATTGTGGGACAAACTCGCCTCATTACGTCTCTCAGATACTTTTTTTAATGAAATTTCTTTGTGTGTAAAACAAGAATAGAGGGATAAACATTGAATTGGTTTAAATTTTTATAATAGTTTCTCCAAAATAACAATTAAGTTACTGTGGAACTACTTACTGGAAAGTTACCCTTTTCACTTCTCATAGTTAGTAACTGGGGCTTTAGCAACTATTTGCTTTCTGTCTGAACATGTAAAGGTTCAAACACACCAAGACCCCATGCTGATGCTGGTTCATTTTGCCCAGACTCAGACTGATTATCTTTCATATCCATTACTCTGCCCAACCACCGAGACCCGTGAGACCATCTAATATGAATATGTTTGATTCCACCAGAAAGAAAAATCTTTCAGTATCTCATAAATGACTCCCACTCCCCTGCCTCCTCTTTTATTTCTTACAGTGTTTGACAAATGAAGGATTACAATTACAGCAGACTTTCTGCACTGCTTCAAAGAAGTTACACACAACATTTCATTCACAAATTAAATGACCCACATTACTTACCAAGAAGAGCGTGTCGAAGAAAATGAACATACATTTAAAACTGCACATCGTGACGTCTTGATGCAGTGGGTCCGATTTTTTCTTTTTTTTTTAAAAGAAGTTTACACTCCGTTAAAATAGAAGGAAACCAGAGAGACAGCTGCAAACTATCCTCGTTGTGTGTGAACAGATGAAGATTAGCACCTAAAAGTCACACGAACTTATGAAAATGAACAGGCAGCCAGATAAAAGTTTATCTCACCAAAACATGATGTCACTCCTGGACCATTTGAATAGTAGCATCACTGAGGCACAAAAAGCAGCATAAAGTATGATCATCCAGGTATCAAGTAGTAACCTCTTAGTACGATGGGAATACAATGCAGATAATGAAAACTGACTATAATATATCTGACACTGATATTAACAGCGGTTTGTATGATTCCTAAGCTAAATTAAAGTTTGGCATCATGGGAGAGCTGCATGTGCAATAAATTTTCTACACTTTACCTTACTTTGGAGAAAAGATGATCAAAGAAATGACTTTATTCTTTTAGAAATTTACATTGTTATGAACTAAATCTTTGAAAATATGTAGAAAGTTGCAGTTTCTTTCTGTCACATCTCACAGTGCTGTTTATACTTGCAGCCATCTCACCACTGTACCATGCCTTAGGGGCTTCCTTCATCCTTTTGATGACCAGGCTCTTCACCACAAGCTTCTCCACCAGCGTATGGATCTGAAGCAGCTGCGGGAAACCTGATCCGGCTCCACAGGCTGGAAAAGGACCAAGCCCTCTGGCCGCAGCACAATAGTCTCCATCACAGTTCCCTCAGGGTGAGGGACCCAGAGGATGTTTGTGACACACTGCCCGAACTGAGTGTCCTCTTCTTTGATTCACGTCCTTTTGTGTGTGTTTCTCTTCCCCCCATTTTCTGCTCTCTCAGAGCTCAAGCCAGAGAGCATCAGGCTGTGAAGGATCGTGCTGCTTCCAATTTCAGACATCATCTTCTTTACTCTGTCCACATTAACTTCTAAATCACAGTGGGGAAACATGACAACAACAAAGGATCATTTGTTGGGGTGAGTCACAAGGTTTTCCCCCAAAAGTTGTGAATACTAGGACAAGGAGCAGGTTTGTGTGCTGAGTATTTTATCTCTTGCGGGCCAAGTAATTTACGTGAACACAGAAGTGTGTGATGTTATCCTTGCTCTGCTCATCACCGACTCGCTGTCTGTCGCTGTATCTGCCTGCTCATATTTGCCTGCAAAGAAATTCAGCGAAGAGTTAAAGAAGGATATTGAAGATTACAGCTGAGTTTTAACAGTATAACCAAATGTCATTGTTTCCAATGTTTACTAAAGGACTCTAGTTGACATTGCTAGTCTTGATCTGACAGTCTCTTAACAGATTTTTTTATCAGTTCTGCAGTGTGCTGTACACAACCACAGGAGGGCACCATTTGACATTTTTTAAATGATGGTATCAGTTTAAAATCACATAATCAGTATGGTTCACTAATACTTGGCCTGCATGCCTCAGTGTTTCGTGGAGGGATTAACTGATTACTTCTGCAGCTGTTTGAAGTGGTTACTGGGAAAAGGAAGTTAGATACTTGACACAGAGAATGAGAATCCTTGGTGGACTTCATGGGAACTGGATGTAAAATGATTACCATAGTTGGGATGTTATGTCACAGAGTGGGAACATTGTCCTTCCCACTTTTTGCTTTTCCTGTTTTGAATTCCATAAGTCATTTAAAACCTTGAATTATTTCCCTCTGATAAGGATAATTTTCTTGGAAAGAGGTGGGGCTGAGGGGCCTTGTTGTACGACTATTGAGATGAAAGCTTGTACCATGTCTTTATTCTATTTTGGAAAGACCCATATGGGGCAAAACGGGGCACCACACTAAAGTCCATTCTATGGGAGGCCTATGGTATATTTTTTACCTTCTCCCTTTTATGGCTGTTCTAAATGAATGTGGCACATCTGGACTGCAGAGGATCAGTCCACATTTTCCACATTTTCCACTAGGTGATATTCCTTTCATCCAGCCATGCTTTTATCTGCTACATTGACATAATAAGATATTAGGTGTTAAAGAGCGTGGACAGTCAAATCCACAACACATTTCTTAATAGATATTTAAATAATACAAAGGCATGACCGATATTTGCCATACGAATCATATGGAAACAAATAAACAAAAAAGACAATGTGAAATCTGCAAAAACTACAAAATGGAGGTAAAAACCAAGAACACATTATGTTTGTGGATCTGTATGTTCCACTACCTTGTTCTAGCAAAGAACTTTACTTAACGTTGACTTTATTGCCTTGCTCATTTCCTATCTCATTTTCACTCTTCATGTATGTTGACATTTTACATGAGCCACTTTAGTTATTCATCGGACCACAACTGTATAAACTGTTTTCACTGAGATGAACTGTTTGTGTGTTCTCTGTGTGTTCAGGTACATTTGTGATCCTTCTTTATATTGGAGTGCTTAGAAGTGGGCAGAGTGAGTCTGTCCGTCAGTAAACAGTTAAGCTTTCCTCAATGTTGGTTGGGTCCATCAATCAACATGCTTTTAAGACCAGGGGTCATGTTTGTAGTCTAAAGTAAATTATGTGCTTCCCACCATATGGTACTACTTACACAATACATACCAACCTCTGTAATGGTTTCCTTACATTCTTCCACTAGCCACTACTGAGTGAGATGTGTCCATTTAAAACCACAACACAGGAGGCCACACTTGGGGTTTAGTCTTTTTAACAAATCAGTGTCAAATGTATCAGGTGCTTAACATTGATTCGATATTTCAGTGTTAACAATAAATAACAATATTATGTTCCCAGTTCCACGGCAGTCTGCAAAGTACCTCGGCAAACGACAATGAATCTTGTTGCACTAGATGGCACTATTATAAAGAAATACAATACAATGAGTGAAACTGCTTTCAGAATAAAAATAGGACCTACCAACTTCCCTCGTAAGCTTTAGAGAAAAACCACTCTGTGTAACCAGCAATCACACAACAAAAGGTAAATGAAAGCACACCATGGGGACACACCCAACCAGCAGCTATCTATTTCCATATCAACAGAAATAATGGTGTCTCGTTTACCAGTGGAGCGTAGTGTTTGTGGTCACATGATCCCACTTCTTTCACTCATTCAAAGGAACTCTACCCCAGAAATCCAGAGTTTCAAACAGCCACTTCACACATCTTTCTACATGTTGTATGTTGCACAGTAGTGGAGTCAGATCTTGCGAAAAGCTGCCCTACTGGATCTCCTTGATTCCTGTGGCGACTGGCAGTATGGCTCAACCTCCAGTCTGCCGAGTGTTTACATGGAATAAAATAAAATGGTGAAAAGAAGCTGACAGCGGGAGAGAAGAGTGGCCTCAGGTAAGCAGTTTTTTGACTTGTCTTTCTTTAATCGACATCCATCTTATTGTTCTCTGTTTCTCCTCAGCATGACTGTTTTCTGTCTCCCACACATTTCCTACTCCAGTGCCTTAGTATCTCTTTTGTTTTCAAACACATGTGTCTCTGTCTCTTTCTCCCTCTGACCCGAAAGAGACCAGTTTTCCAGAGTTCCAGAGGGACAGTGGGGGACGGACATGTGTGTTTGTAATTGGCCCTCTGATAAAAGTGCCTGTTTCCTGTGTACTGTGGGGTAGAGGGTGGGTTGTGATTTCAGAGGCAGTCTGAAAACAGAGGCTCCTCCTGTTAGCATCTCAGAGGATGTGTGAAGAGAGACTGGGCCAGAATGTCACACATCAGCCTCACACTATACTTACAACTTCACACTTAACTTATACACTGAGTTAAACAACCCGCAGCTTCACACCATACTTGTATACTGAGAAAAACAGTGTATAAGTACTAAGCAACACCAACCAAGAAGAAGAAGAAGAAGAGGGGCTCATCATTGCTCGTCCATTCTTCTCAGGGATGGACAAAGATGTCAAGAAGCCAAAGACCTATGTGTCCACCTTCCGGGTGACCCTCAGGCCTCGATTCAGTCCTGACTGTGTGGAGAAGAAAGAAAAGGAGAATGGACTAGATACCACTAAATCGATGGTCACTGGAAAAAACAAACTGGGAGTTTCACCTTCAACAGGTAAACACTTGCAAAATTTGACTTACAGACAAGCTGATCTAGTTTAAAATGTCATTTTGAAT
>OMNW01018706.1:4081-17119 GCA_900303245.1 Selene dorsalis | reverse complement strand
GTGCTTCAGGTCCAGAAAGGAGGGGTATGGAGGACAGTCTGCTCAGAGGACTGGAACAACTGGCTGGGGATCTCTGCCTGCAAGCAGCTGGGATATTCAAGGTCTTGACTGCAACTCAAATTTCTATTCCTTTTCTGTGTTTCCTTTTTAGTGGTATCTGTATGTTTTGATGTTATGATTTCAGCCCTAGTGACACGTTTGTCAAACTAGTTCTAACATAAGCCTTACTAGTAAAGCCAGGAGCCGCACTAGTGGCACCAAAATCCAAACTATTCAGCTTTTTCACAGACTAGTGGCTTAAAGTCTTAATAGTGAACTAGTGAGCTGCAAAGCTCTGACTTGCTAACTAGTAGCAGCTATTCAACTCACTAGTTTGGGACCTAACTTTTTTTTGCACTAGTTACACCAGTAGGAGCCACAATCCGCACTAGTGTGACTAGTAAGGATTTTACAGCCTGGGTGCTCATGTGCTTGAGAGAGAAAATAATTGTCAAGGATGATGCGAGAATTAGAAAATCTATAATAATCTTGTCATTAGTACAACCAATCCTAAACTATCAGTAATGCATCTGTTATATTGAGATTGAAGCCACTTTCTGGAGGTCGGATGAGAGCAGGTGTAAGCCTGAGCTAAATAAACGATATACCGTAAAAATCAGTTTAAAGTTTGGATTTGAAGGCTCTAGGAATAGGCAATAGTCCTGGATTCTGTGATCAAAGAGCTTGAGATCCAGTTTAAAGTTAAATCAGATCCGAGAGAAAAGAAACAACAAGTTCATTCAGAACCTTAGATGTCATCAAAAGCACCTTACAGTCTGATCTGATATGAGCAGGAAGCCAATGAAGGAAAGCTAAAATAGATGTAATATAATGAAAATATCTGGATCTTGTCATAATTCTAGCTGCAGCATTCTGAACTATTTGCAGAATCACACAGGTGATTGTGATCACACAGTTGAGTTACTGTTAAATGATCAAACCTCTGTCTGGCCAATGACCAGCATCTCGGTTTTGTCAGTATTAAGGAGCAAAGGGTACAAGACATCCAGTTTTACACCACAGACACACAGATCTCTAAATTCATAATCTCAGAGGAATCATCACCCTGTATGGGCACCCTGATTTTAAACACTGTTTTTGTTTAAACTGTCTCTTGAGTCCAATAGCGTTATGGGAGTGAATAATAAATTATGGTAATTAGATTACTTATTTGAGAACAGCTATAAGTTTCAAGGGTTTTTTCCCAGACCTTCTCTGGTTAGACCACTGATCACATCATGACACAGTACAGCTGAAACCTGACATGCAGTTCCGCAACTCACCTGGTCAGTGGTAAGAGAGGCTCAAATAACCAGCAGATTGACTTTATTAACCTCAACCTTTGACCCTTATCATGTCTGTCTCCAGAGTGTGGCTTCAGAACTTTAAAAACATTGTCATGGAGTTAAAGTTTGAGTTGTGCGTTCTTCCTGTGTCTATCAGGTATGTGGAGTCATTCTTCATCTCTTTGACTTCCATTGAGCAGGACCTCCAGCACAACCTCATGTCCATGGTCCTGACCCAGCCACATATTGTAATGCTGCAGAACACCACCACTTTCAGGTACATCAGCACACACTGCAATGAAAGAAAATGTACAAGAACTAATTGAAATGACCATGTCACAGTCATGATCATGTCATTACAGTTGTTAGCATATGACAAGTGTGTTAGCTTAGCTCCCACTTAGTAGCCTCCAGTATGTGGCCTTGATGTAAGAATGGTGCTGTGTAATTCCATCTTTAGCCATTTATTTACCCTGACACACCACTGTGTCTCCCTGTGATTTGTCAATGTGTCATCACAGTAAGACTGAGTGCAGCTCAGGGAAGGTGACCACTCTGAAGTGTCTGGGTGAGGAAACCTGCTGTACACTGACTGATCTGTTACAGTCATCACTGTTTTCTATGAGGATTTAACCTGCACTTGGGAACTTTGCTACAGTTAAGGATGAAATTATTGGCCCCCCTATGAAGATTTCACTTTTTTGTAAATATTTCCCAATGGACTGAAGACTAATCTGGAGGAGCAATTTTTGACCCTGGTAGTTTTTGTTTTTTGTGAAATAATTCAATTTCTTTGCGCAAAGTAAATTAATGCAAGCATTAAAAATAAAGCTGTTAGAGATGTTTGAAAAGGCTGTGTTAAGAAATCTTTGCACTGTTTAACAGCATTTGGGGAAAGACTTACAAAAAAGTTAAATTTTCATGGGGGGCTCATAATTTCATCCTCAACTGTATGTCATGTTTGTTTTCTATGGCATGCACCTGTGTGTTTGTTTAGTGTAGGTCGAAATCAGAATATCTTCAGCTGTTCATGTGAAAACCTGTTGTAACTTAAAAGCAAATAAGAGTTTAATGTGATTTGATGTGTGTAAAACAAACATCACTTGTCTCTGCAGGAGGTTGAGTAGATAATAGTGATACTGGGTGTGTGGCATGGGTGTGTTAATGTGGCTTGTGTGTGCTTGTGTTTGCGTGTAGTCAGGTTGGACTGGGACAGATGTTCAGGTTGATACAGACACTTCTGGTCTAAACTACATACTAAACGTTACATACTTCAGATGACAGATGTTAATCAGTTTAATGATGACACACCTCCACACAAGGCACAGAACGTAACAACTTTTCATGTAGAGTTTCATCTAGTTTTGTAGCCACATATCAGAAACCACCCTTAAGATGTTTCATTTCCATGCTGGTTATCCAAAAGAAAGGGCTCAAGCTCACGGTTGCACTCTTGCAGTTCTGTGATATTTAACTGTATTGCTGGTGACCTGATCATAAAGCAGCATAGATATGAATGCTGGGATGTCTGTTAATATTTTAGCAGACATCAGAAATAGAATAATTAGTTTTAACACTAAAACAGCAACATTAGGCCCTCGTTATCATTTTCATTGTTAAATATGTGACCTTTGACCCTTATCACATGTCCGTTTCCAGAGTGTGGCTCCAGGCCTCAGTACAGCACTCGTATTGTTGGAGGAAACATCTCCAAACCGGGCCAGTTCCCCTGGCAGGTGAGTCTTCACTACAACAGTGAGCACCTGTGTGGAGGCTCCATCATAACTTCACACTGGATCCTCACAGCGGCACACTGTGTATACGGGTGAGTCACACAATCAAAGGTAAAGTAAAAGGTCAGATGTATATAGTGTTATATCCAGAGAGGATGTGCAGTAAGGCCGGTTAATGAATGATGTGAAGCCTGTGAAGCTAGTTCAGGCAGACAACTCAAGCTGCGCCCATCCTGATCAGCTGATCAGTCACATGCTCTCCTCATCCAAATAGGGTGGGTTTTTTAAACCCCCCAGCTTACCTGCTCATCCCTGGCTATGCTGCTGCTGCTGCTGCTATTTTCTGCTGCTGCTTGCTACTGCTTACAATCACGTTGCTGCTGCTGCCCCTGCTGCCCATGAGGTTTCGCAAACCCACCACCTCCCCAGCATCCACCTGGGCTCTGTCTCTATGATCCCCTGCGGGGGTCTGCTTCATCATTATTCAGGGAATGAATAACTCAGACAGAGCCTGATGCCAAATCTGCTGCAGCCATGCTCAAGAAAAGCCTACCTATGCTCTGCTTCAGCTTGCCATGGTTATGCTCAATAAATCATTTGTTCTCATTTTAGAGTTGTCTGACTGAACTGTAATAATTGTTGTCACAACAACTTTACTTTAGCTAGAGTATAAATCCTCCTCAAGCTGGACAGTTTTTTCAGTCAGTGATGAAGTCAACTTTGTAAATGGCAAATATGAAAATCCTTATTTCTCGAGCTTCCAACACAGATCAGACCATGGTCTCTGATGAAGAATCTTATGCCTTATGTTTGTCTAATCATTACGAAACTGACAGGTTCAAATGAGACCGACAATAGCGAGGTTGCTGTGATAGTTTTTTTTACCCTGTGATGTATCGTGTGGTCTATCACATTTTCAGAATAAAAGAAAATGCAAGTTGTTTTAATTGATGTTTCCCTCACCAGTCTGCTCTCAGGTCTTTATAGTGACAATGGTCAGATAAAACTCCAGATATTTTACAAACAGATCAAAAAGTAAAAACTCAAATATCAGAATCAGAATCAGAGAAACCAGAGTCTCTGGTCTGATGAAACCAGGACTGAAGTGTGTGGTCTCAGAGTCAGGTCTGAAGGAAACTAGGCACCCCTCATCACTTGAACAACACCATCGCTATGGTCAGGGGTGGAGTGGGAATATAAACCCAGAGCTTTTGTCTCAGACTGACCCATTAAAACCATCACATACTGTGACACACAGTACACACAGGGGTCAAAGGTTAGTTCAACCAGTCCGAATGTCACTGTAGGGTTTGAAAGAGGCCAAAGCAAGGTTCTGTTACACTGATCTGGTACAATGTTCAGACTTTTCTCTGCACTTTGCTTCTATTAAAAGTTTTATTCAACACCTCTCCAACAGTTTTTAACGCAGGTGTCTGTGAAATGATCTGTGACAGACACCCGATATTAGACATTAAGCCACAACAATACACTGCCTGGTTTTGCTTTTTTGCCAGAAGTCAAAAATATTTTTCTAACAAAGTTGCATCTTATGAGCTAATACTGGTTTCTTGAAATAAAAAGGTAGATGTAAATGTGTTGTCTGACTGTATAGGTCAGCTCTAGGTTCTATATTCATACTGTGAAAGTGTCAGAGCAGATATTATCTATCTATTATCATACCTCAAGCCCCGCCCACCTGGACTTACCATCCAACCTTACAATATGGCTCCTATGAAATCTACCATATTCTTAATGGATCCATCAGAAAACCCTCAACCAATTAGAATAGAGGCTCAGAGAGGAGATGTGTAATCATAGTGAGAACGTTTTTATTGGTTCACTTCAAATAAAACAAGGGAAAAGTATAAAATATGGAGCTTTAAAGCTGTACTGATGTCTAGTACTGAGTAAATTTGTGTGGCATTTTCCATGAGTCCTGCTCTGCTGGATCAGCTCACATTGGCTGTGCTCCTTTCTCGTGTCCTTATGTATAAGTCATTAGGGCTGGCTGTGTTGAGAGCACACTGACACATTTACCCTGGTGACCGTAAACCAGCCTCTTGTTTCGTGGAACACGTGATTTGTGTTTAATTTTCATTTAAACCCTCATTTAAACTCATTTAACTGCACATGTTCCCATAACACCTCCTGACATGATGACTCTGTCCCATCTGTCCTCAGGTTTGCCGACTCCTCCATGTGGACGGTCCACGTGGGGATAACACAGCAGCTGGTCCCTGGGGCCCAATCACTGGCAGTGGAGCAGATCATATACCACGCTCGCTACCGACCCAAAGGACTGGACTACGACATTGCACTAATGAAACTGGCCACATCTTTGGTTTTCAATGGTACTGGTGTTTTCATGTACATACATCCACTGTCCACACCAGTCTCAGACCAGCAGCGAAACACACAGACTGCCCTCTTCCATATTTATCCTCAAAGCACATAATCTCACTTGGTTCTCATTATGCTTTTTTAAAGTGTGACTCACTCACTGCAGATTGTTCACTGTTTTACAAGCTGAGTGAATGCATTAGTATTCAGATGCTCTTCAGTATGTACAAAACCAAGTAAATGAATCACCATTAAGTTTCAGTAATTCCAACAGAGAGCTGTGGGTGTGCAGGGGACATGAGAGTCTTAGTAACTGATCTATTATCATCACCTGCAGCTCTAAGGTTTTACACTTCAAGATTATTCTGGACCTTTATTATGGTATTACAGTATGAGAGAGTCAGGAAATCAGGAGAGAGAGAGAGGACGTGTAGCAAAGATCTGCAAGTGGAATTCATAGTAACATCTTTTTAACTCAGTGCGTGTGTGTGTGTGAGAGTTCAATCCTCCAGTCTGATTATATATTAGCTGTGTAACTGATCATGATGATCATGATGATGGGAACCACACACAGACACACACATTAAATCTTAGGTTAAGTGTGTATGAGTCTCATGAGTGCCTTCTTTGCAGGCCTGGTGCAGCCCATCTGTCTGCCCAACCATGGGGAGGATTTTGATGAGGGCACCATGTGCTGGATCTCTGGATGGGGAGCGACCGAGGCCGACGGTGGGGCCCCACCTTCCCACCCCATTTTACAGATTGTCACAATTGCTGAAACACATTTCATGAAATCTTCAATATTTTTCTTAAAACTGTAAACACAAACCTCAAGAGTCCATCTACTTTCACCACTGATCATTCATTACACACTACACAGAAACATGGAAAACATGTAGCTCCAGAAATGTTTAGTCTTTATAAAAGATAAAAAGGAATATTGTATTTTCTAAAATATGAATATCTGAATAACAGTTAAAATCAACTGTAAATACCGTAAACTATGTAGTGTTTATCCAGATTCAGCTTCTGCTCTTCTGGCTTCTCCAGGAGAGACCAGCTTGGTCCTGCGCTCGGCCACCGTTCCCCTCCTCTCCACTAAGACCTGCAATCAGCCTGAGGTTTACCGTGGCCTCATCTCCTCCTGGATGATCTGTGCAGGGTACCTGGAGGGAGGAGTGGACTCCTGTCAGGTACATCGACTCTCACTGACCTCAGAGTTTTTACCTTGAGATACCATGGATTTATTCTATTAGTTTATTACTAGAGGTCACATGAACCCTGTTTTCACAGAGGTCGGATATATCTGTTTACCTGTGAAGTCTATTTCTGTCTCTGTAGAACAATATGTCTCCATGTGTCTCCTCAGGGAGATAGTGGAGGTCCTCTAGCCTGTGAGGACTTGTCAGTGTGGAAACTGGTCGGAGCGACTAGCTGGGGGATTGGCTGTGCCATGAGGAATAAGCCAGGGGTCTACACTCGCATCACACAGTCCCTCAGCTGGATCCGCAAACAGATGGAGGTGAGTGCAGGATAAGCTGTCCTGGCCCAAGGACTGCATCCATGGAACAAACTAAGGGTGAAAAGTATCTGGATGAATTGCTATGAGTGCTAAAAGCAAGGAGGTCGATCCTGTACTGGGAGTCTAACTGCAGGGACAGTCCACAAGACATGTGAGTCACAAAGGCCATATTGTTACACAATGAAACTGTTATTCTTCCAGACTGAAGAAGCTCTGACTAGAATTAATGGCAAATCATTGCCCACATAAAATAGTCAAGAGCTTGACAGCTCTTTGTTTTCCTAAATTCTGCTCATTTGGACTAAAACAGTCCAGCCTGCCTTTGTGATGGGCCAGATGCAACAAAACAGAGTAGAACCAATGAGAACACATACATCCAGAAGGAATCATAATCAATCTTTCAGTCACAATTACAAAGCTGTCTGTTCACATTGTTTCATTCATAAATGTAAGTGAGAATGTGGGCACATGTGCATGAGCCTCATTTAAGTTCCCTGCATTAAGGCATTTCCTTAATCAACCAGTCTGTATGAAAACTCTGTCTGTGAGACACAAGAACAATGCCTCACTAGACTTGAACCCTGACCTCACTGTGATGATGACAGAACAGCTGGTTGCCCATACCAGACTGTGTAGACAGGAGAACGTCAGGTGTTTGTTATATGACACCAGCCGTGAGATTTAATGAGCGATTTTACTGATTATTGCATCAAATTTTTAAACCCCATTCTGTTTTTCAGAGAGAAGAGGTCCTCATTTCTCCAGCTTTGAGCACAAACTGAATGACCCACAGTTACTTCTCTGGACTCTGAATGTTACCACATTTGAACTGTACCACACCAGGACCACAGCGAAGAGGCAGAGCAGAGAGTTAGGCATCATTTATTCCAAAATAGAAAGCTCTAAGGCAAAACAGACAAGAGAAAAGTGAACAGCGCGTCATAAAAAGCAACAGCTGCAAGTGAGGAACGAGCTCTCATCAAGGACCCACCCAGTCTCATCCTCCTCATCCTCAGGCTGTGGGAAATTAACCATTTCAAGTCTCAACTTTACAAGAGGGATATAAACCAGATTACTGCAACTATTGACAGACAACTGTTGTACAGTACAATATTACAGATATTCAAATAAGAGGCACCCCAATTTGTGCAGTTTTATCAACAAAATGATAAAGAGATGTCAAATCACTCACTATGTGTATGTAGTGATAGGGGGACCAACGGGGTCTGCAGGGCGCAGGGGGTCCACCTGTTCCTCTGCGCCGGTCTCCATGCAGTAGCATGTTTGTTGACATAAATAAAAGTTTAGTGCGTGCAAAAGTCCACTGCTTCCTGTTGATGATGGAGCGTGTGTCTCAGTGTGGATATTGTCCTCTCAGGGGCTCCATCTCAGACCCTACTGATTGTGTGAGTAGCATAGTGTTCTGGATTGTGCATTTGAGAAAGTGATGCCTACACTATCACTGTAGAACAAGTAAAAGACGTAACATATGGTATACACAATGTGGTTAAAACTGGAGCTGAAAATCAAACTGACACTTCAGTTGAGTCTTTGTGTCAGACAAACGATGCTTCACAGAACCACCGGGTTCTGCAGTTTAGTGTCTATTTGACCAATTTCTACAAGGGTCAGACTCCTTTGTGCTTCTTGGCAAGGATTCTTTAGAAAAGAACACAGTAAGGCCTTGTTAGTATGGTAAGTTTAAAACCAATTTAAATAGCAATTTTCATCAGCATTCAATTCCTTTTTCTGTTTTTTAGAAAACTTCAAAGAGCCCTGGAAAACAGGGTCACTAGCTTTAATTATCAATCTGTACATAAATATTCCTTACAAAAAAAAACAGGAGAACACAAACAAAACAAAAAACACTCAGTTCATATTTTTGTATATAAAAATAAGCATCTCTCCTTTTTTTACCCCTCTCATCTCTTCACCGGGGCCCTGCTTGGCCCTCTGGGGCTTACAGGGGCCTGAGTGAGAGCCATGGAGTCAGTCGTAAGAGTGCGCACATCTACTCAAAACACAAGCATGCAAAAAGTGAAGACAAACCATTACACATACAACTTTAAAGTGTTGGCATCCAAAATGAGAATCGACGGGGACGGGGAGCAGGAGCAAAGGGGCCCATAGGCCCAAGGGCCCGAGGCCCAGGGGCGAGAGAGAATATGTGTAATCAGTCAACATTTAGTAACGGAGCATACAAACTTGCTTTGGGTGTTTTTAACACTTCTATTTTTCTTCTGTTTGTTTGATTTAATCTTTTTGAGCTTAAATATACAAAAAGTGCACTCGCCTACATCAACTAAATAATTAAAAAATGGTTTCTCAAATGAAACTCCTGATGTACACATTTGCGGTACAAACCGCCATTCAGCAGGTGGAGGGTTGGAAGAGTGCAGGACACATCCTGTTGCTTTGTGCTCTATGTAAACCTAATGTGTATCTGTACTATGACTCATTGTATGTTTGAAATGCAAACTCATTGTGTAGACCTATTTCTGCATGTCCTGTGTGTACGAGGAGATCAGCGCGAGGGTCGAGTCCTCTACTGCAGTGAGTCGCTGTTGTCCAGGCCCAGCCCGGCCATGTCTGCATCATCGTCCTCCTCCCCGCTGTCCCCCGACTCATCCTCGCTGTGGCCTCCCAGCATCACCTGCTGCACCGCCAGTGTGGCACCATCTGAGGTCAGACTCTGCAGACCCTCCACGTTCATCGTCACCATCGTACCTGAGAATCAGGAGACAGTTAACAAGTTTAAACCATGGCACAAACAGGGCTCATTTCTCTAGCTGAGCAGCCGACATTTATTAATAGCTCTGTATTGATATTGCAACCTTGATACTGTTTATTTCCTGCTTTAGCAGCTGAGATGCTTCATGGTGCTTCTCCTGAAAGTTGCTTTTGATTTGTCTTTTGAACTGTCAGATTTAATGATTAAGTCAGCCACTCAGACAAGTTTCAGATTCCATCTCTCTCAATAGTTCTAAAAAGTTTTACGGTTTTATAATATGACTAACACTGTCATAACTTAAAGGGATAGTTCAACATTTTTGCAAATTCGGCCATTGCCATAATCCCTACAGTCATGGGGTAGGTTCATTACCTATAGGTTCACTACACTATGGAGGCTAATTTACAGGAATTTTTTGGTTTCCTCATCAAACTCATCAAACACACAATCCAACAACTCCAAAACGCTCTTGTGGACAAGTTGTGACCTGCACATTATCCCATTAACTCGGTTTAATTGTACAAAAGTTTCTGGAGTATTGGGGCTACATTTTGGTGAAAGATGCAAAACTACTACAAAAAGTAGCCCCCCCCCCCGCCGGCATGGGACTGGACCTTTGTGCTAAGTTTGGTGACATGATTTATGAATTAACAGGAGAAGAAACTCTGAGAGAAGCACCAGGGAGAAGACAAAGGAGCAGCTGATGTCTGTCCACCTATTTGTGTTAGGGTTAGGGGGTTAGAATGTGACATCATTAAAAGTGAGAAAGCTCTTAGCCTGAATTATCCAAATACCAGCAGGAAGACTGGGAGTCCTGTTCTTTCATTACATGGCCAAACCATACCTTCATATTAAATACAAACTGTTGATAAAGAACATTTCTGTGTACCGTCTGGCATGGTAACATGCTGCTGGGTTCCTCCACCAGCTGCGATGGAGTCGGGCCAGAAACGCTGCAGTGGCCGATTTTGAGGCGTCTTCTTCTTGGCTTTAGGTGTCTCAGAGGAGCTGGCGTCCAACATGGGCTGCAGAATCCGTCTCCGTGCATTTATAAACCTGAAGAGACAAAACAACCACATTTAGTTCTGTCACATCACAGCTCTGTGGTAGTACCAGATTAAACATGTAGTGTGTAGTGGCAGGTGTTGCAGTGACTCAATTAACTCAACATGCCATTATCCCATTCAGTGATGTTTTCAATACAATGATATGTGTGTTATGGGTTAAAGTAGACAGGGTTTCTTTTCAATTGTACCTTAGATGATTAAGTCATATTTTCTACACATTTATACAGAATTCTGAAGCTTCACACAAGAGACAGAAAGGAGAGCAATATAATAACTGGCCCCAGCTGGACATGACTCTCACTCATCTCTGTGTGAGCAAAGA
This sequence comes from Selene dorsalis, assembly GCA_900303245.1. Classification (NCBI taxonomy): domain Eukaryota; kingdom Metazoa; phylum Chordata; class Actinopteri; order Carangiformes; family Carangidae; genus Selene; species Selene dorsalis. The sequence goes on along the minus strand of OMNW01018706.1, from coordinate 6,079 downwards.
CTCACCAGTTGTTGACCTGAAGAAGCGTCAGGTTTGTCTGAGTAGCGATCTGTTTCTTTTCATCCTCTGTCGGATATGGGTGCTGCAGAGGAGAGCAGGGTGGAAAAGCATCAGCGTTTGTAGCATTTTTAAATGTACAGACAAGTCAGATACAAACACACTCACCCCAATGTGCTGGAAGAGCCATGAGCGCATGACGTTGGTAGCGTGTTTAGGTAGAACACCACGCTTGTTCTTGGTTGAGCTGTCATCATGATTAAAGAGATTCAAATCCTGGTGAAACTGCAGCTGGAGCTGAGCAGAGGAACATTCATTTAGACACCTTTCCAATTAGTCTGGGTCACTAACACACACATACATGTTCCATTCAAAGTTCACATCATTGCACAGTGAGTAGCCTATTTTTAGCTTTCACAGCTTCCACATACATCTGTGTGCAGTAATGCTGGAATATTATGGCTGATCAGGAGGAAGCTGTGTGAGGAACAGATTCAATAGCACACTCTGGCTGTCGCGTATCACCCATAAAAGATCCAGCAGCATTATGTAATTATACATTATCTGTAAACCTCCAAAGAAAGAAAAATGCTGTCATCCTCTTTGCTTAACAAGCTCCAGCCTTTGACACGGTCACATCCACAATACTGTCAACAGCTGCTAGTGAATCTAGCATTCAAAGCCTTAACACAAGAGGGCAGTACATTTAATGATGAATGCAAACTGGCACTGTCTGGCAGAGCACTAGGCCATGGGCTCTTCTGGACTTGGTCACACAGAAAGGATTAACTAATCATGCATCCTCTGTTGATAAAAAAAAAAAAAAAACGGTAAAATACGCCAGCCAATGTAGTTTGCTGCCGTCTACCATCATTGACATACATGTGAATAGCTGAACAGAGACACTGCACTGGTCACAGACTTTAGTAAAGTATCTGAACATCACTGGAACACAACTGTTTCTGAACTTTACTGTGAGAGCAATAAAAAGTAAAAAGTAGGGCTGGGCAATATGACAAAAAATATTATCATGAATAGGCTTGTTAGGTATACCGGTACAAAGAAAGTACCGCAGTACTAAAGCAATTAAAATGGTACTATACTGCGTTGTATAAAAATTTTACTTTTTTTTCTAAGAATGACTGAAGCATACAGCTGTCTGTGGTGACAGGAAAAAGAAAACACGGAGAGAGCACACGCGCGAGAGAGAGAGAGAGGGAGGGAGGGAGAGTTCCTGTTGTGCATTCAGTAGCGACGGCCCATGTATATACTGTATTGTAGATATGTTTGGCACGAACCCGGACCGAACCAGCGCATTTAGCGCAACATACATTTCAAATTATCCAGCGTTTTACCGACCTGTTGTCTTATCACCATCGTCCAAGCCTAATGTTCATAACTTTAAATCAATTTGTGTTAAAGTTAGGATCACATGCTATCACAGTCCCATTTACAGTCAGTCATTTTATGTGTCTTGGGAAGATCAGAGCACTATTAGCAGGGTTTCTACTATGTTTACATAAATAATATTAATAATAATAGTAAATAAAATATTTTTTAATTGTGATTAATCGCAAAATTTTTCCGAGTTAATAACAAATGCACGTGTGACGTGTGCAGGGCCGGAGTAGGAGTTCCATGCCTCAGACTGGCCCATGCAAATCCAGCTGCAGAAATAACGGGGGTGGGGACATCATGGTATGGATATTTTACATTTTGCCTGGATGCTCTGTTGAACTCATTGTTCCCCTGTCCTGGAGCTGTCGGTGTCATGATGCAGACTCACCACAGACACCTTAAAGGGATAGTTCGGGTTTTTTGACTTGAAGTTGTATGACATTACCAATAGCAGTGTAGTGCATCAACAGTGACTTTCCCCCCGCTGCGTCCCGTGAGCGGAGTTTTGGCCAGGTCTCGGTGTTGAAGAAAGTAGTTCCGGCTAGTTGCTGGGGTCACAAAAATAAAGCGTTTCGCTTCTCCGGACAATATGCGTTCAAAAGA
>OMNW01018702.1:2569-12721 GCA_900303245.1 Selene dorsalis | reverse complement strand
TACATTATAATATGCATTTTCAGAGTGTTCTTCCACAGGGGACAGGAAGAGGAGGAAGAGGAGAAGGAGAGGAGGAAGATGAGCAGTAGAGGAAGAGGTAGAGGTGCAGGAAGGGCCAGGCGAGGGACAAGTGTCTCGGCTACCGAGAGAGAAAGGAGAAGGGGAGGATGGCAGCCCTCGGAGCAGCAGAGAGGAACTCGTGAAACGCGCTCTCTGGCTGGATTTTCCGTTCGGGCTGCCGTACAAACATGGCACGGCAAGATGGCGACACTCTCTAAAGCAAGGCCCTTCCTTAATTATAAGGCTATGAAAACCAAATGAATTTTATTTTATAGCGATTATACACTTATACGAATATATTCATGGGTAGTATATTTAGATTTTGCCAATAAACCTTGCCAAATATATGATATGATATGATATGAATTACTTTATTAATCCCCAAAGGGAAATTCATGTGTCTGTCAGCTCATCACCATTTGCAGAAGAATTAAAAAAGTTACAAAGGATCTTCTATATTTCTCCATCCTGCAGCAAAGAGAGAGGAGCTGTCCACCACCGCTGCTTTCCTGGTCCATCAAGGTGCCATGAAGTGGATGATCTGACCCGTCCAGAATGACCTCCACCACCCTCAGTGTTCATCTCTCCACCACATCCCTCAGTGAATCCATCAGGGAAACATGACTGAAGTCTCCTGATATCATTAAAAGTGCCTCAGGATGTTTAGTCTGTATCCTAGCAACAACTTCATGGAGAACTTCAGATGGATCTTCAGCAGTAGCCACAAGTATTGTTATGATTTGAAAAAATGTCTACTTTCTGAGTCTTCACCAACATCTCCAGCTCTTCATCACTCTTGTTGGGCAGAGAGTTGATATTTCCCATGATGACTGACAACAGAAAGGACCGATACTACATCTCCACTTCCAAGCCTTCAGCACAGCAACAATGAAAACTCCTCTTCATCTCAGCTGGAACAGGAACACACTGTTCCTTTAAAACAATTGTACAGTTTCATGACCGGTGTATTTCATCTTCTCTAACAGCTTCAACCTGTGACCTGATTTACTGGTAATACAACACTTGAAGAAATGATGATTTACGCAAACTGTGCCATTTATTGATGAAGATCCAGACTGAGAAAAACAGAGCATCAGCATTTCTCCTCCTCTCCTCTCTGCAGAATCAATTACATTGATGGTTTGTTCACTGCCTGTGAAGAAACCCAGGAGATGACATCAATATGGCCTCATTCCCAGGTGTTCAATAGGTCAGCTGGACAAATGTTGTAGGAGGTGATCTACCTGCATGTCCACCTGCATTTAGGTGGGGTAAGTTAGACTGTACCATGAGAGATGTGATGTTTTTTGTCATGTTTAGAGTAGGGGAGGGGGGACTGAACCTGTGTGGTGTATAGAAAAACCATCGGTGGGGTTGGGCAAAAGCCAATGCTGGAGATCTGGATGTGATGTGGACTCGACGTGTGGAGGAGGGCTGCAGCAATGACAGCTGAAAACAGGAGAATGAAGAACAAATTTTAACGTTTGATTGTGGGAACATGATTGGTTGATTAAAGGGATATTCTGGTGTAAGTTTAACCCATGGTCTGACACACTGTGAGACCGAGTAGAACACCCCCTCCAGAGATCAAGAGTGCCGACTGTGAACTTCTCTTCAGCAGAGAAGACTTCAGCACAGACAGCCAGATAGCAAAATACTGCTGTCTTTGTAGCCATGAGACAACCACCATCAAAACAAGCCACTCATAGCCACAAATAATGGTCAGAACAGCACCATACTTCATCAACAGTACAAACAGGGTCCCAGCACATAATACGAGTCATCAAACACCTGCTAGCTTTGACTGGTTTCTATTGAAAAGAGATGAAGACAGAACTCCAGCAGCCAGCTGCTTCCTGCTAATGCAGCAGCCCTGACAAGTCAATTAAAATTGCAGTAGTAAAGTAAGGAGTCCAGTGACATTTAATCCAAAAATGCAGGCACACTTTGCTGACTGTGATAGTTTGGCATAATAAAAGTTATCTGCCACAACTTCCACAATAAAAACCAAAGATTACCTGTTCAACAAAAACTCTGCTGGATATAGTACGCAATGTGGAATATGCGATGCATGCTGGAGATTTTTTCCGAATCAGACTGACATTTTTCGCATACTGCAGATTTAGCTTTTGTTTGCATACTGCATACTACATGCTACATTTTGGCTAAATCAGTATGTACTAGCAGTATAGTATGCGGTCTTGAATCCAGCCTGTGTTGCGCTTTTCTTTTATGAACTACAGTATACTGCACTGCAAACACATGGCAACATGTCTCATGAGAAAGAACATAGGATGTTACAGCAGCATGAGCCACTGTTTGGGTTTTAGTGGTTGAGAGTTGTGTGTACTACATGTACTTGTACAGAATGACACACAAGAATGGAAAAAGTACAAACTGTATTTTTACTATATACCGTACTTATTTTCTCCATTTAACAATTCATATGAAACCGCCTTGTAAAGCACTGCTTTTATTCTCAATCTGCATTACATGTTCGAATCTGGAAAATCTGTGAAACTGGATTTGGTAAAAAGCAGGCAGAAGAAGAAGTGTGATTCTGATTTTTTTTTTTTTTTTTACAACAACAGTGCAGGGGTGGGTTTAGACATTTCTTAATGGGGTTGTGAAAGCATAGATTCAGATTTACTAAGACTTTACTGTCTAAGAGAGATTTCTAAGTTCATCAGTTCACACTGGCTTCAGAACATGTCCCCACCACTTGTGACTGGATCTCATTTCCCTGCTTCATATGCAAATAAACACATATTCATTGTTTTTAGCCACTCAAACATTGGACATGTGCTTGTGAGAAAAAGTGAGTGGGACAAAGAGGAGTTGACCGAACTACAAATATTAAATGCATTTATTTTCTAGTCTCTGTGACTGATCACACTCACCACGCATTCATACAGCACTTCTGTCTATATTGCCCAGTTCCTAATCAAGAGCCTGGGTATAACTGCTGGAGGTGGAGGGCTGCTCGGGCCCAGAGGGAGCCAGCACACACAGAGTGGAGCTGCTTGTAGGATTGTGGCCTGTGACACTCTGTCTGCTGGGTTGTGTTTTGTTGGTTGTTCTAGCTTATCCTTTATCTAGTGTTTCCCAGTTTCCTTTTTTCAACCCATTCTCTGTTTCATTTCTGTTTTGAATCATGAAATGAGCTCTACATTGTTTCCTCTGACAGCACAGGGAACGTAACAGTGGAAACAAGTAGTTTCATGAAGAAAACCTGTGATGTGTTTTCACTGCGTCTCTTTCATCTGTATTCTGCAAAAGCATCTCCACCCCCTGTCTTCTACTCATCATCACCCTAAGACCTCTGTATGTGATATGAGATTGACATAGGTGGCCTGTGTGAAATCTTTATGTAAACTGCAATTGGGAGGCTCACCTCCAAAGGCAAAAGTTTTTCTTGTTTTTGGAGACAGCACACGTCCAAATGAATTTCAGCGCTCCCGGATGCTGATGAAACACAGATCTTGCAGGATTTGGATCTGCGGTCGGATGGAATCCATCAATCTGTTATGAGCTGTCAGCTGGCATTTGAATTAGGTGTTGACAATTCCACAGTGTCCTGGTTGACACAGCTCACTGTTACAGGCCTCATTGCTGCTTCTCAGGGTTATTGTGTGTGTCTGCTTTGCATCATTCTCATTTCGTTACTCCGTATAGTTTGAAAGCGGGTTACAAAGGTGTTCAGTGAATACACAACATGTAACTCTTTTCATCAAGTAAACCGGTGTGAGGTGAATCCAGTGTTTTTTCCTGATCTGACTGACTTACCCTGCGGAATGTACCACAGATCACATATGCATTGCACTTACGTTCCTGAAACGTATTAATATTTAGATATAACGATGTTGCCATCATATATATACAGTATGTATATACATATATGGGGGAAAAGTGTTTGGCATTTGTGTGTGCTGTCGAAGTAGCAATGACACAAGTCATGAGAGTGACTTTCAGAGTCACAACATGTGACAATCCACAGGTACACATTAAATTTGCATGATCACGCAGGCTCTCTGCAGCACCATGCTGAAGGTAAAAACGTCTCCTGCTCGGAACAGGTGTTGCCCGTAGCATCGGCACAACAGGTGAGGAGAAACAAGAGTACAGTTCGCTACACACGAATGAGCTGCTGACCTCCACCACCTTCAATCAGCAGCTCCAATTAAAGGAAAAAATGAAAATTATAAAGAACACGAGTATTGGCCTCCTTTTCATTGTCATATCCTTATTTGTGTAATGGACTGTAATTAAATGGAGGAAATTAAGTGCAGTAGTTTGCAGTGTTGTACATCCCATTTAGTAAAGATAAAGGCCATGCAGGGATAATAGTCAAGCCCCTCCCTCTCTGTATTAAGTACCTCTGAGTTTAATTTAAAATTCCCCCCTTTGTAAAACTGTCTCGTCTGCTACTGAAGAAGGGAAAAAACACAAATTGATAGTTAGAAAACAACAAATAAAGGATAAGGCTTCAGCTTGCAGCTTTTGTATTTCAGGCCAAATAGATGGAAAACAGTGTGTATTGAGTGTTGTGCCTGAAGCACAACAGTCAATACAACAGATACAAAGAGCTTTTTAAAAGCCCACTGATTTCATTTGAAGAATCCTGAAATGCAAGCACACACTTGTTCGTGTGGCATTTTTTATTTTTCGCATTGTGCGCGATGAACACAAACAAAACAGCAATCCTAAAAGCCTGGTGTCACTTAATCCAGAGGATCACCAGATGAGAAATTGGACAAATGTGACTAATTCCAAAAAGCGGTTAGAATAAGAGGCCAGATGCCAATTGAAAGGAATGTTATACGCTGATGTTGCAACAAAGTTGGACTAGCATTAAAGTAAACTAATTTGATAAGTGTGGCAAGGGAGACACTCACTTGTGGTAATGAAGAAGGCCCAGGCAATAAGCATTAAATAAGAAGACTTAGTGCAGTCATGGGAATCATTTTGTCGTGGTATTTACTTTTATGCCCTCAGAAGTGCCTCCTCTAAGCTGCGCTTGCATCCATCTCTTCCAATTAGTTTAAGTCCAGGCTGGAATATGACTGTCTTCTCCCTCCTCTCTGTTATGATGGTTGATGTCAGGATTTGGTTTTAAGCAGTGAGATTTTAATGAGTTAATTTGTCATTAAATTAGCAGGCTAAAATGCATCCATCCATGTTATTTGCTATTCACTGCATGGCTGGGACTCAGCAGCCTGTGTGTACGGCTCGATGGGGAGAGGTTCCACAGCCACTTTGTTTGAGTGGTTAAGGCCCAAGGACAACACATGGCTGCATTGTTGTGGATCACACCTTGACTCGTGGGTAGTTTTGATTTGTTTTTGCACATAAATATCTTGATCTTTGTCTTGGTTTGTGAGTTCATACAATTAACTGGTTGGTTACAACACATACAAAAACAATGGGCCAATTAGCAGTTTAGATGTATGAACAAAAATAAATATCTGCTAACTATTTTACACCTTTCCTATATTTTATTAGACGTGTTTATTCATAAAAAAATATATATTTGTGGATTTAAGAACCATAAACCAAATGTTGTTTTGCATCACAACAACAGGTCAGTGAGCCAATTAGAAGAGAGGCAGTTATTTACCTCTGATTGGCTTTCTGAGAGGTCAACTTGAGAAAAAAAAAAAAAAAAAGTCCTGCAAGACTGGATAGTGGGTGCAGGTTGGCTGATTGTTGTGTTGTGACATCACAACATTACAGAAGTCCTGACAGCTGCTTTTAAGGCTTAGTTTCAAGAAAGGCATTCCCTGTGGACTGAGCGCTTTGATACTGTGACAGTATTAATATCAAACAGACAGTCACCTTGTAGCAATTAAAGAAAGTGTGAAAGCTTTAAAATGGCTCAAAGGTTTGGTTATGGTTTGACTTAAATAGTTTAGGATTTCTGAACACAGGTGTATTTTTTGCTGAGGTCTGTTCTCAGCTGAGGATAATCTCACATTCATGTATTTGAGTATTTACAGCAGCAGACTGTTTAAGTGAGGCTGAGTCAAAATAAACGGTGAGCATGAAGGAACATCAGCCAGTGCAACAGTATGACTCAGTTATGTGTTTTTAATAGTTTGTTGAAATAATGGAGCTCAATGACGCAGAAGAGTGAGATGTATCAGGCTATGCTGTGCACACGGTGCTTGTTACTGGGATACTGTTGTTTGGTTTGGTGTTTCCATGAGATTGTTAATGAAAAGTAGTTATCTCTTAGAATACATCACTCACACAGTGCGAAGAGCTTTGTTGTACCTGCAGCCTCTTTCTCGTGAAATAACAAAAACCCTCACTTTGATGTCAGAGTAGAGCTTTTTATACCAAACAAGAGAGAGAGAGAGAGAGAGAGAGAGAGAGAGAGAAACTGTTTAAAATGTGTTAATTCAATCTACCAAAAAAGTGTAAAAAAAAAAAAAAGTAATAATAAACTTGAGTGAGTTTTGATGTGTATGTGATGGTTTAATAAATGCAATTTACCCTCGTCAAGAGTCCTCTTCCTTAAAGCTGCAGTTGGTAACTGCTGTTCCACCAGTCAGGTAGAGGGAGCAGGAGTAGCAGCCAATCACAGCTCGTACACGCTGCAGACAGGCTTTAACATTATAAAGACCAATATAGCTAGTTGAAAACTGTTAAGAGTCATGTCACATTGTGAGCAATGAACAGGGCATGAAGCGAAACATAACCTGACATCCACACAAAATGTAACATTAACGCAACATAAGCATCTTCAGTACAGTACTTACAGATGATGCATGAATAAATGCTTCCCCATGAAAACAGATGATGATTCACACATTGACTAGGAAAAACAAGATGGCAGCCTACAGGGTTCAAAACAGGCCATGAGGCTCAAAAACATAACTAGCAACACCTAGTGGTTGCAGAATTAAATGAAAGCGTTTGGTTTCCCCCAGGTCAGAACACAAGTCATTCCTTGAATGATGGACAGTTTTCCATTTTCTGTACCTGTTATCAACAGAACCATATCAGTAGACCAAGGAGTCAATTTACACTGTTTACTATTTTGATCTAATATAAGATATATCATGAGCAAAACAAGCTATCGAGTGGTTGACTCCACTAACTTTTCTCATCTGTCTGCCACTCTCCAATTCTGGTCACATTCTCCTCGTCTGAGTCTGACTGAGTCTCAGAACATGTCCATACACAGATACTTTTCTACATGTTTGGGCCACACAAACAACATTTTTGGTCCTTTTAAAAATGGATATTTTCAAAAACGTCCGAACGACCGAATGCTCACCACTACAGTGTCGCTTTGGGTTGTGAGCGTGCTTGATGTGCGTCTGGATCTGTGTGGGACCAGACAGGCCGCTCTTAAAAATTGAAAGTATGATTGGTAGTAAACAAAGATCAGATATTTTGGTACTCCCGGTTTGCTATGATTGGTCACTGTTAAAATTATATCGCCCCCTGCTGGTGTGGCATGCAGCGTTTTTAAGGCGTTTTGCATTTACATGTGGACATTTTTTTTAAGTGTTGGTGTGGACGTGAATTTCTTTGAAAACAGGGAAAGGGAAAAATCTATTTCAAAAAGTAGCGGTACAGGGCTGTGTCTTTGTGTTTTGTTTTGTTTAGTTTTTTCTTCTGGCGCAAGTGGTGGGTGGGACCTGATTACTTGATGAAGAAGTAGAGGTGCTTCCACAGTTTTTTCTCTTTTCAAAAGAAAAATCACAGTAAAACATTTTTTTTTACTACAGAAGAATAACATCAATATTGGAAAAAAGAAAAAAAAAAGAATTCCACTTTATTTATTCATTTAATTGCTTATGTGTCAATTGTGGAAAATATGGAAACGTAACTGTGCACTGTACAAAACTTCCTATTTGTTTTTACAAGTCAGTTTTTACATTTAATTTATTCATATGGCTCTTTATAGCTTATAACTGATAAATGGTACATTATATTGCACTCTGCTGTGTGAGCTGCCCATAGAGAATAATTAATACATCAGATTATGTATACATGTCCCGAGAGATCGGCAGCAGTCTGCCATAAAACGACAGTCTGTCGAACATAACAGGCAGGAAAGAAAGGCGTTTAGGAAGATGTCTGCAGAAATGTGGAGGAGGAATCATGGCCATCATCTGTGCTTTGGACTGTTTCAAAGGAGATAAGCTACTGCGAGAGAGACGAGAGATGTTATTAACACAGACGTTACACTGATGTTTTCCTCTGTCCGAGGAAAACAGTAAATGATTTAGCTGAAGATGCTGAATTTTAAGTGTGTGTGTGTGTGCGTGTGTGTGTGGCTGGGTGGGGAAGAGGGAGGGGGGGTCTCACTGCTGGCAGCTGCATGCTGATCATGTGTCTTCCGTGTCAATATTAACCTCATTTATAGTAATGTCTGAAATACATCTTTTAACACAGTATCTAATCAGCATTCATAGTGATTACACATTTTTCACATAATGGATCTCATTTCATTTTGGAGGCTAGAACAATCTTTTCAGGCAGTAGGAGGTATTAACACCTCAGACCGATGTGGATGGGACTACTGTTATTTCACTATGGGAGGGCAGGGAATGTCATTTTCTTCAGCATAATTTTTTTGCAGAGGTTCGAGCCCGTAGGCCTGAAATCGTTTCGTTGTTGCACTGATTTATTATTTCAACCGTTATTATTTTCCAACTTTTTTTTTTCATGCAACATGAAATTTGATGAAATTAGACAAATGAGATTTACTGTGGTCCCAATGCACCTGTAGTGCTGAAAGGAAGAGGGGAAAAAAAAGTGGAACATTATAAGCTTTAAAAAGACATTCATTCCCAGAGGTGTTTATCAGTAGGGACACATTGTCCATTATCAGGACCTTAGTCCACTCAGTCCATCATCAGCCTGCCAGTTTCCATAATACACCAGAGGGCTGCACAAGTGCACCTGACCAATTTTTTTTTTCAACCTTATTTGAAAAGAAAGTTCCCCGAGTCTTTTGAAAAAAACTTTTAATCTTTCCAAACCAAACTTATTATAAACTTGTTATTATAATATTAGTGAACCAATAACGTTCAGGTTAGGGGCTTAGTGCAGCTGCATCACAAAATTTCTGCCAAATATAATTAAATAATATATGTTACTGACTTTTTTTTTGCTTTGAGCTCCTTTTAATTCCAAACCTTACACTGAGGAGTCAGTGCATCAAAGCTACACATCACATACTGGACCCCAGGATCCATCAACAGACACGATCCATATAAAACACATTTATCTTCATTCTGCACCAGATTTCCTTTTGTGACTATTCAACTCATTATATAAAAGGCTAAACCCTGTTGTGCTGCAGAGGCTACAGCACCTGACACATCAGTGTAATGACCATGGTTTGATTCCAGTCAGGTGGCTGTGAAGCATGTCATCCCCGATAAACCCACTATGCAATATCACCGGCACCAAAAGGTACATCGACAAAGTCTGCAACTTGCCAATGTCACGGAATCTGACTCTTCAACTGTTAAATGCTCCACTGAGTCGGTGGAGGCCAAACAACAGAGGCATTTCTGAGAAGTTGACAAGGTCTGGGGCTGAACCCGATGCTCCTGTGTAACAAATGGGAATGTCTTTCATGAGCGTAACGTGACTGAAAGATCACCGTCTGTTTGTTTAGTCGTGCTTCCAGACATTTGGCTACTTGTGTTTGTAAAATCAGGATCAGGAGAAGTTTTGAGAGACTTTTTGAAACAGATGCAGAGCCATGGTGAATGTCAGAGCTGTTATTTGATCGACCCTCTCTACATCTTTTGAAATTTGTGAACCAAAGCCAGGACTTTTTCCTTCATTTTAAATCTGGACAAATTTCTCTGAGCTACTTTACACTGACATTAAAATCAAGAATTTAACACTGGTTCAGTTTAAAAATGCAGGTCAAAAAAAATCTGAGACAGAAAGACCCTTTCAGTTTTTAGAGTGAGTTACGTAATGCCCAGCTCCTTTTATACTGCATCTGAAATATGACATCTGTGTGGCACACACGCACGCACACACACGCGCACACACACACACACACACACACACACACACGCACGCACACACACACACACACACACACACCAAGGC
>OMNW01018701.1:23754-55132 GCA_900303245.1 Selene dorsalis | reverse complement strand
GCTTGATTTCTTTGTAGTTCACCTAAATTATCTTCCCACCTGATCAGATTATTGACAACGTAAATTGACTGGTTGGATGATTTTTTTCATTTGCAGACCCTGATAACTCAGAAGTGTGTCTGTGAGTGTGTCTGTGTGAGTGTGAGTGTGAGTGTGAGAGAATGTGTGAGAGAGAGATTAGGAATGCCATGGGGAAATCTGCAGATGGGTCGGCGAGCTCAGAGGATTACCCAGCTATGCAGTTATAGATGTCATCAAACCTCCAAAAATACTAGAGAAAAGACATGAGATAAGAGCAGGTTAATAAAGACTTTATGGCGATGATCACAAATTAACAACAACAATGCCAGGCTGACTCATAATTTAGTCTCTCACTGAAATACACTATTCAAAGAATAACTGCGATATGGAACAAAATCAGGATGAAACATTGTGCAGCCGTCTGGAGCAGCACAGGACTACCTCCTGCTGGCAACTCTGTGGTAATGCATCTATGAAAATCAAAAGCGGTGTCACCCATGCATTGACCTTGCATAAGTGATGATGATTGTGGCTTGAAACCACTGAAAGCAGAGGAATGGATACATGTGGTCTTATTTGGACAGCACTTATATGGTTTTATCTGACTTATTTTAAAATGTGAAGATGGAAACACAAACACAGAATGAGATCAGTTTGTTTATTAAACACTTGATTAACTCTTTAACACATTAGAACATCTGAATCAGCTTCATTTGCATTGTTAAAAACAGACTGTGGTACAGTGGGCTTATATTGTCCAAAAACCCAACATTCAGTCTCTGATAGCGGAGCAGTAAAGAAGAAAACACACATCTGTACCTGCTGAAAACATCTGCACTCTCACTCCGGCCTCATGAGGTGAACATAAAGCAAAGAATCCCTTTAATTAGAGTATGAACCTGACAACAGCACAGTGTAGACTACGGCGGTGGTGAAATACATTCTGTCAGACGCTTCCTTTTGAAACCAAAGTTGTGCTATTTAACGGTTGTTTCTGTGAAACACTGATTGTCAATAGAACAGAACAAGAGGCGAGATGACCAGCAGCAGCAAAATCAAGTCTTAAGGCGAATGCTTTCAGGCTTATTGTTGAGCAGTCAGTGAGCTGGTTTCAGCCAACTATGACCACACAGAACTCTGTACAAAAATACATGTGACGCATCTCTGCAGTGGAGTATTTGTCACCTCTGCTTCACTCCTGCATACTTCTGTTTTCCCAAACCCTTTTGAGACCATTATTGCCCCTTGTCCCCTTTACAAACTGCCCTCAGACAAACATGCAACATTTTCCATCTCTGTTATTAGAAAAACAACCCTTTAACCACATCATCCCACAGACACAGTAAAAAGGAAAAGACAGAGTTGAAAAATTCAGGTAGCCAAGTTTTTAATTAAAGAAAAAAAGGAAGAGTGAACCGATGCTGAGAGTGGATATTAACCGTTGAAGTCTAACGGGATCTCTTTGGGGGGGTAATGAAAATCCTTGATTCAAGAATCAATAATGGCTGCAGTGATTTCTGCCATGTTACCTGCTGAAGCAATATTAAAAGCTATGGGACTCCTCTGTAGCTCTCCTGGTATAGCACAACCACAGCCAGATTTAGATGCCCCCCCTCGCCCCCCGGTCTACTGAAAGTCCCATCTCTCGCTATATATATATGTATATATATAAACCCAACCAACATAATGCTGATGAACGTTGCACAAATATTGCATTAAAAACTGTGCATTATGTGGCACCATCAAACAACATGAGTATTTTGTGATCTGTCAGTAAGACAAAATGTCATGAATGTCAACCAGAGAATATCACCAGTGTCTGAAAAGCTAAAAAATATTCTGTAACAGTTTCAATTTCCAATGTCGGTGCAGGAAGCATGTGGAAACAAAGACTGGTGAAGGCCCAAATCGACTTCACTTATCAGATAACACATTCCTACGAGTCAAAAGACTGAAGAAGTGCTTTGGATTAAGTACTAATGCTACATAAGCACAGATTTACACGAATCATGCATTTCACTGCTTACAACACGCACGCACACTGAGAAATACCAATGACATGTCCACTGAATAACGCACCTTGGGCACGTTTGGAGGCAGGTGCATGAGATTAAATTAAACTGCTTGGCAATAAAAACTTCATGAATTTCTGTTTTGCCCCAATTGAAAAAAGTTTAGTTTGCAGCACTCAATGCTTCATTTTTTACTGTACTACTTTCACTAAAACAGAGACACATACTATACTGTATGAGCACTATGAGCACCATTTATCCATTTTTCATATAAATAATTATGTACTTTCAATTATGGTTCTTTCATGCTAGTATGTCTAAGCACATGAAGACACAGAACATAAACATACAGGTAATTCAGATGTTATTTGGAGGCTAACGATATACAAATCCATTCATCTAAACCTCAAACCTGCTTTAATTCAGTTAACTTTCACTTTAGCTCTGGATCCAGACCATTTCATTTCAATCAAATTCCAAAAAAATAAAGTTTCACATTTACTCATGGTTGTATCGAGCCAATCAGTTTCAGGTTAATTTGTGCAGGTTTTCTGCCACTCCAGTCCACTGGAGGTGGATTACATTTTGATTGTGGTCTACACAGAATTGAAAACAACAAAGTCTTTTCAGAATCTGAAAGTCACAGATTTTCCTGTCACCAGGTTTCTGAGAAGGTATTGATATTTCTTCAGTAGAAAGTAGCTCCATTGAAAATGATTGACAAAGTGCTATCATTGTGGAACTGGAAGTTGTTAATAAGTTTATTCCCCAACCTATCTGCTTGGCTCGATATCACCAGAGGTAAACAAGAAGATGTGTTTTTTGGTGATTAGAGGGTGATGACACTTCCATATCAAATATCTATAACTTGGAAAGTGCGGACGATGTTCAGTACAAATCAATTTCGACCTTATCATCTTTAATGATGTTTGGATTTAAGTCAGTGATTTTCTGCTTTAATGATCATACTGGATTTCTGATTATCTTCTAACACTTGTCACTTTATCTTAATCACAAATTGAAGCAGAACAAGATTTGGGGGCGAGCAGGAGATTATTATTTCTTATTAGTTTCAAAATTGTATATGCACAAGGTATATGGTATATGTACATTTAAATGCTTAAAATGTAAACGTTATTCCAAAAGAGAAAGCTTCAGTCACCTAAGTGCTTTTGTCAATTAAAACAATTTTTTATAGTTCAGGTGCTCATATAGTTATTCTACTCCTTATATTTTCAAATATCAAAAAACATGTAGATACAATATTATAAGGGTAATAGAATCTACCACTGTTCACTACTGTCTGCTAAGTAATAGAGCTGTACAAAGCCCCAGTTATGGTTAAGAACTTATTTGGCATTGTCACTGGTACAGAACATACCTACTGTTTTAATTGTAGTCTATAAATGTTACACTTCTTAGACAGATTTCTTAAAGAATATTTACCTTCTTTCTTTTTTCCTCAAGCTCATACAAATAATGTCTTCTTGTATCATTATGTTAGTTTTGGGGTCTACATATCAGTACACCATCTTAAAAAACAAGCAAAATATACCAGAGAGAGTTTTATATAGTCACAAGTTGTTTCACTGCTGTAGCAGATTAAGTTTGGAGATTAAAGGTGGAGTAAACAATTCTCAACCAACACAATTTTTGTCAAACTCAGATTATCTCCTACGTGTCCACTCTGTGTATGCTAAACAGACATCTGGTGTCCCTACACAGCCCTGTATCTGTAAATGAGGAAAATGGGGAATAAGTGAAGAGAGAGAAAAAGAGAACAGAGGAAATGCAGCGAAATGATGCAGTGGGAATGAGACATAATTGATGGTAGTGGTAGTGTGTCAATTTACGTTATCTATGTTAGTTTTGCAGCAGCAGTCTTCTGTCTCATTTACTCTGTGCCATCGTGGTACTGGTTCAAACAATGTGCAAGAGGTTTTACAACCATAATGTTCCCAAGCAGACAATGTTCACTGGACTGATGTATTATTTGAAAAGTTACATCACATAATATTGCCGTCCTTGTTAGTGTAGCTACAAACCTATGGTAGTTTGATGATGATACTAAAACTACTTCTACTAATACTTGAGTCCACAATTTTGTCATTACTTTGCTTTGGAAATGTGCGTCCGTGAATTTGGAAGTCAGTTCATTTGGAGGAAGACTAAAGAGAAAGGGTCCATTTGTTTTGCTGTGGAATACAAATATTAACTGTCTTTCTCCTGTCTTGCTTACTCCACCTTTAATGAGGCTACATCCTGTAAACACAATGTTTCTAAAGCGGGGCTTCTTTTATGTTTGTGCGTAAAGTTTTGATAACTTTTCATCTATATGCTGTGCCTGTTAATGTCATATACACTATCACTGCACTTTAATTATGTACATTTACAAATTTCTAACAGCTATGCATAAATCAATGTATTACCCAGTGCCAGTGCATTCACATTTGACAAGGGTAGAAATGTATCTTTTCACTAATCAACATGGTCGTTCCCAGGCAAGGAAACAAGTAAATATCCCAAAATCAAAGATTTTTGATTTATGTAGTAGTATAAATGTGCTGCCTGTTCTTCCCAGCAGAGGGCAGGGTTGAGCGGTCAGGCGCTCAGGCCCTTGATTGGAAACTGTGTGTCTACATTAAATATTCATCCTTACTGTTTCACTTTCAACTCATATTTGCTTATCACCAGGTTCAAATAGCACATAATGTTTCACATCCTTTGAAATGTCCAGCAACAGATTCATAAAGCAGTTCAGGTTGAAAACTGAAACAGAAACAGGGAACTTGGGTTTACCTATTCCACACAAAGTCTTAAGACTGAGAGTCACAATGAGGCGGCTGGATCACCATCTGTAGGAGCAGTGGCTCTTGCACTTTCCCTCTCTAGAGAAATTCAAAGAAAAACTAGAACAACCTGTGTGTTTTACCAACAGGTTGAATCATTTACTTGACTCGAATATCCACATTCTTGAGCACACACAGTTTCTCAGTCATCCACCTTGTTCAAACAACGTTGGAACAGCGAGAGTGTGAGTTGTAGTATCAAGTTGTCTACGCTCCTCTGTTGGTGTGGTTTTGAGGTCAAATATTGAACCTTCTAGTCCCAACATAATTACTGCACCGCTCTTCTATGAGGCCTTCTCTCGTAGCTGGTCTCACACTTACGCCTCCTCCATCACCTCCATGACGATTGTCCGGGGTCCAGTTAGGATCAGGTTGCTGACGGTCCGGTAGTCGTGGGAGAGGACGTTGAGTCCGTTTACCGACACCACAAACTGACACACCTGGAGAAGAAGAGACAGAGAGGAAAGAGTTTGATGATTTGGCAGTAACACTGTCAAATCACTGATCGTCCATCTTCTACAGGCTTGAAGGTAGCACAGCTCTGAAAGTCAATCAATGCCTTGTTTCAGAGATATGCAAATGCATCCCTAAGATGTATTTGTCAGTGTTGTGCTGGAATGTAATGTAACGTAGGACTCGTTCTGCAGCAGGATATGTTTCTATTGATTAAGTTGTGGCTTACTGGAACCCACTGTAAAGCTGGTTGCTCTTTTATTGTCACTCTCTAAGTCAAAAGGTCAGTGTTTCACTCTCAAATGGTAAATATTTAATGGATTATTCCAGGAAAAAAAAACTGTTTGATTTTTGTTGAGTTACTTGTTTTGGGTTTTGCATGACTTCTTGCTGTAGTGAGAGAGAGACAGGAAAGTTTGGATGATGGTACATGCTCACTAGAAATGTGTAGTTGAGTCATGCCTGTACCTTACACTTTCCCACGCTTTCCCATTACTTCAGCAGTCCAACCCTTATTCCTGTGTGAGTTATTCTATGTTTTCTATGCTGGTAGTGTCATTGACATTGCTTGTTGTCTCTCAGTAATACACCTACATGTTTAAATCTAATTAACACTTTTTCTCACAATGTGTTCTTGGTGCAGTTTTTCTTTTAAAACCATGGATCTGCAATCGCAGTGCAAGTAAAAAAAACACCCCAACAAATTGGACCTATAGCAGAGAGGAGGCGGCAGTGAGCCAAGGAGAGAAGTTGCAACACAGTCAACAGTCAACACTGATAGTACTAACTGGCATGAAGTGGTAAATAGAGCTAAATTACACCAGGTACAACATGACAGCCACGCTCTAATCACTCCCCTGTCGTGCCTGATTCCTACCTCCCTTATCGCTCTTTAACCACCACTCCAACTCAGCAACACTGATAAAAAAACAACAGTGGCTTCTCTTGCAACACGATGCTGTAGCTCTCACTGCTGCTGCTGTGGTTTGGGGTTTTTTGTTGCAAGCTATTACAAAAGCATGCTCACACATATAAGCACTCTTTCTTCATTGACCCCCTAAAAGTCATCCAAAAGCTCTGCAAGATGCAAAAAAAAAAGCATGATGGATGTCAGACAGAGTACACATAATTATTCTGTTTCTTATATAGGCTATAAACCAATTGCACATGTGGACTGCTGAGTGACGATGAGAGAAAAACTTTTACAGATGTGTTACATGTACCTAAGATGCAGAAAACATCACACTCACAGGGAGCGACTATTCAAACCTTCCCTCCTCCTTACATTAACTGGTGTTATACCAAACAGAGAGTAGTGAAAACACGCAAATAGAGGTTGCTATTTTTGGTTATTTTTGCAGCAATTGCTTCTAAATGTATTTTTCCGGTGCCCCTAAATGTTTAAGGAAAGGAGAGATCAAAATAGGCCGAGGGAAAGAGTGGAAGAAGAGATTAAGAGTGATAGAGAGAAGGAAGAAAAAACCGTGGCTGTTAATCCTGTGCTGCAGAGGAATTTCAGCCTCTCACTGTAATCACATCTAAACCTCTGCAGCCGGTATCACACTGCTTCACATAAGTCAATGTACTGTCCGACATGCATTTCTGGACACGCTCGCTCTTCCTCTACTCTACTTCTAATCATTTGTCTCTCCCTGTTATACCTTTTTTTTCAACCTCTTAACTCCCTCCCAGCACCTCCCCCCTCTTTCTGTCCCACTGATGCTTCTCTCCTTTCAGTCTGTGGGGTTGTTAGTCTTGGCTGGGGCCCAGCTGGACTCAATGGCTCCTTGCACTCAGAGGGTTAAAATGGCTTTTACACAGAGAAAGGAAAGAGACAGAATCTGGCGTAAAAAGAAGCTGAATGGAGAGAATAAACATCATGTGAGGAGGCCACACTGAGATATTTAATGTATTTATATTTACATGCAGTGATATCAGCTGTGTTGAACGTGGTGTCGTTCTTTACACAAATACAAACTAGTGATGGACGACTCCAGGCCATGATTGGTTTGGTGTTGAAAGGACATCAGTGTGAAGTTACAGCCAGGGGGCGGTTAGCTTAGCTTTGCTTAGCAGAAAGACTGGAGGCAGGGGGAAACACTTATCCTGCCTCTATCCAAAGGTAAAATTGGCAACATTTCCCAGGCGCAGTGGAGGCAAAGCCATGTGTGTTTTCAATATGTGTCTTTGAAACCAATTCATAAATCTGATTTCTTTAGAGTTACATTCAAGGGAAGACATTATTACCATTAGAGTTGCAGTTGCACATACTTTGTTTGGCAAAGAAATGACTCACTCATCTTTGTACTTTCAGTATTTGCAGTATCAAAGGTCATATTTACAAGGTTGTATTTAATAGGATTTACATGAGCCTCGTATTGACATTTCTATCTACAGTAAATATGTGAAAAAGCACATTAGGTTTTTTTTTCCTGTAAACAACTGACAGCGGGCGTGTGAGATATCAAACTGCAATGATCTCCTGGGCGATGAATCAGGCGTCATGATCCCCTAAAGCTAAACAACCAGTTAGTCAGGGAGGTAAAAATGTGACTTAATCCACACAGTGTCTGCCTGGTTTACAGCTCACTAAATAACACACCATATTTTGTTTGTCTGGTCCAAACAATGTGAAAAAAAGACAAGTTGTGGTCTTACAGAAAGTTAGGTGTGGGACTATTTCTTGGCCAGGAGTCTGCTGGTTGCCTGGCAACTCAGTAAGGACTGCAGGAGAATCTCAGGAAGAAAGCGAATAAACCAATATGACTATCTCCCATATAGTCATCCTTTAAGAGAGAATCAAACTGTTTGATATCTACTGTATATGCAGCACTGTCAAGTGGACATAATTATGTGGAATCAATCAGTAATTGTGTCGAATAAAATATATTAAAAAAACTAGGAATTACATCCCCTGCACAGAAATAATCCTATTCCAGTTCAATTCCTGATTCATGGGACCTTAAAATCCTCTTATCTTTAAATGTTCAAAATCTTGTAAATGGAGGTCAAGAGACTTGACATTTATATCCACATGGTCCAAATACTGTAGCAGGACACATAGTTCACTTCACACACATAATGGTGTGCAAACATGCAGCACAGTACTCAACGCACAAATGGACACAAAGTGAGACAAACACACACCCTGCTCTACCTACAGCCTTATAAAAGTGCATTAGAAGTGGCTGGAAGAGTGATGTAATTGCACAGTTACATAAGTGCCATCCATTACATACACAGTGCTGATGTGTATGTTGGAGTGCGGTGGAGAAGAAAAAAGGAAGAGACGAAGACAGACTGAGAAGCAGCGTTTGAAAGCGTGTGTTTGATAAGCAATGAGAAGAGCTCGGTGATGAGTGAGTTCAATGGGTGTAAGTTTCTCCTCTGGCCTTTTGCCTGGAGTGCAGTGCCAGCACCGTACACACACAGCTTTCTCTCCACTAGATTGTGTTGCTGGCTAATTACACATCAATAAAACTACTCAGGTGAGATGAAACAAGACTAAGGTTGTAGGAACTGCAGTGTGTGTTTGTGTTGAGAACACACAAGTCGTCCATTGATGCTAGGAATTTAATCTACAATGACATCACTGTGAGGATCTGATATAAAAATATGGTTTAGCTTTGTTTTTTTAAACAGCCTCATAGACAGAAACTTAAGTCAACACATTAAAAGTTATGTTACGTCTGCATCTGAAACACACGAAAATGAAATATGCCATAAAATGACAAGATCTGGAAACAAACTGTCACATGACGAGCAAGTAGGTCACGCAATCAGTTCAAGATAGCTGCGCACACAAAGACATAAATGCACACGCTTCACAAGTGTACGGACACTTTTATGACCAAACGTGAACCATGAAACATGTTTCCATGGTTAAAAACAAACAACCCTAAAAAACGTAACAGTTAACAGTGTCCAGAGCAGAAGTGATATTATTTTCTGACCATTTCCTCTTTTAGTACGAACACTTAAACTCCTCTCCATCTGCCTTCCTCATCTTCCACATTCTTCACTGATCATTCATCTCATGCATCTTCTTCCTGACCTCACACCCCAATAACGTACTCTTCAGGTTGGCAAAGTTGAATCTTGCTGCCATTATGCTGAGCGATATTTTCTGTTTTCTCTATATATAAAAAAAAATCTGACATTTAAACATCTAACAATGAATCTAAAACACAACCCTTGGTTTATTATGTGCTTCGTGCTTCATGTTTTCTCTTCCAAATTTCTCCTCCCAGTCATATGCCTCTCTGCTCCTCCTCGCTCTCTCCTCCCTCTCCATGTTGTGGTTAATGTCGCTACGGTCTGCATTCCCAGGATTCCTTGCTGCAGCCCTCCTTAAATACCTTCATGCCCGCTGTGGCAGCAAAACCCATCAGTGCCCCATTTTCCTCCTTCCTGACTTTCTTCCTCTCACAACACTTTTCCTGCTCCTGTAGGCTGAAGTTAGACAAAGCATCCTTCCTAACAGCAGTCCAACTCATCTCACAGGCTACACCTAAATATAACATCACATATTTAAAAGCATACAGTACTTTGCAACTTAGCCACCAACCAAGGCAAACATGAAGTTTTGATTTTGATCTCGGAAACAACCTTTCCCTTCTGCACTCATTATACTGCATTGTAGGTCAACAGCCATGAACATAACAATAAAATAACAAAAGACAGACAGTCCCTTCACTAGCTGCAGTGACACTTCAACAGCTTATATGCTGTAATTACATAATCAAAATCTACAATCCTCCCTGTGGTTTTGTTATGAACATGTTGCAGTTTGTCTTGGAAACATTTTGGTATATTTTTTTGTGTTGTTGATAACCACTAGCAAGGACAGAGGGCAGGTTGAAAGAGCATGCATTTATCAGACAGGCTAATTACAACACAGGAATTTTCCTTTGCTCTGCCTTTGTCCTCACCTCCCTTCATCTAACCTTCAAGCTTTGGTCTATTTATACTACAGGCGATGGCATCTACCTCCCTTTCTTTGGCTGATCCTTTTATCCCACAGGTGAACTGAGGGAGGAAACCCACTGAGATTCACACTCACTGCATGTGCAGCATATAACTCACCTTCATGCCTGCAGCAGCTGCAGGTCCACCGGGGTCCACGGCCTGGATGTGACAGGGTTTGCTGCCTCGCACCACAAAACCCCAGCCGACAGCATCCCCTACGATCTGAGGGACAGAAAGAATATCTGAAATGTTGATATAAAGTGATATATTACTGTTTTTAATTTTTTAATGCACATGCTGTGTGTGTGAGTCCTACAGTGAATGTCTTCTTTATAAAAGGTCCTCCTGGTGTCTGCAGTTCCTCAGGACTGACTTGTCTCTTCAAAACTATTGGGCAAAAGATTTAAAAAAAATACACACAAACACATAATGTTATTTTCTAATTACGACAATCAGACATGACTACATGCATTAGGGAAAACACGTGGTTACATCTACACACATCTGCAAACAGGCATGAACGTGCACAGTGTGTCTGTGTGCGTGAAGTTGCACATGCTCATAGGCCTGGAGGCTTTGCTGCTTCCTGAAACAGTAGAGGTCCTCTTCCCCTCCTCCAACTTCCCCTAACCATTACACTCTTCAACATGACCCCACACACACAGAAGAATGCAATCTGATTAGATAGTCTGGCATTTTATGTTTTCAGGCAATGTCACAGTATGTGCACGATCCTAACAGCATGTCAGTGATAAATTGAAATCACAAATCAATTTCTTTATTCATTTATACAATAAATGTTGTAAAGTGACAGAATCGGTTAACAGAAATCATTGGTGATTAACCTTCTGAAGTTTGATGATTGAGATGTTGCTGCTGATTGTGGTTTATAGGCAACAGTGGATTAATGGATGTCACTAAACTGTCTGTTTTTAGGGGAGGCCAAAGGCCTGACCACAACAAGTCCACGTATTGTTAAATGTCCGAGGGGAGCTGGTTTGTGATTGAGCAATAACTGAGATTATGCAATAAAAGTGTATTTATGTTTGCACTGACTTTTATATGCAACAGCTGTTTATTAAGTTGATAGTGCGAAATAATTACTCTTTAATTATTTTATACAGTAAGTAAAGGTACACCTCTATATCAAAATGATAAGTGCAGTTTGAAGACACAAGGCCTGTGGAATGTGTGTATATGCTATACAGTGTGTGTGTGTGTGTGCTTGACAAACTTCTTCCTCACTAATTCTAATCTGATAAGAAAGAGATATAACCATATAAAAGAGACCTTCCTGACCTGGACATTTTCATAATCCCTCTGTGGAAATCCTGATCTGATGAGAGATACAACTACTTCTACTACCGCATTTTTTACCTCCCTTTGAAGGCCAAAATCTTTTTTTAATCCATTTGCCATCCAACAATTACACAACCCACAAAGCTCCTCATTCACTGCAAATCTGCTGCACCGTGTACTATGAATGTCTGATATTTTTGATATCCTCATCTTCCTATCATGTGATGCAGACAATTACTAAGGTTAATGTGAGGCAGAGGGGAAATACCCTGAAAGTGTGTGTGTGTGTGTGTGTGTGTGTGTTCCTTTTCCTGTTCATTGTGTATGGTGTGTGAGTGCCCATCGGGGGGTGGGGGGAGCTCTGCTGTACAAAGAGACTCCTGTCAAGGACTTTTAGATTAGACACATCAAAGGAAATCTTTCACAGTAGTAACAACACAAAAGCAGAGACACACACAGAGTCGTCATCCCCCCCCATACACACACACAACTCAAAGATGTCACTTCTTCATTCAGATCTCCATTCATAAGTTGAAGCAGCAGATCTCCTCATTATATGAATGACTGATTATCACATCCTGCATGCAGCACATCTGTTTTCCGCCCGTGGTTGGCATGAGGTCTTTCAGCTTTTCAACATCTCTTTAGAAGTAGAAGCCAAGTTATACATGAAGTGAAAGGGAAGGAGGTGAGTTAAGTCATCTTTTTCTTCTGCACGTATGAGAAACTGGTGTAAGGGGTTAAATCTTCAACAAATTTGTGTCTTCCAAAAACGTATTTGAGGTATAATAACCGAGGTATAATAAATGACATCACTAGGCTTCATCCACGGGTTAGTAAGCACATAAAACATCTACCACCCCTCCACCTCCTCTTCTATACCCATTTATGTTCTGAGTCAGGACCCGATCTGCACACATTGGGTAAAAGGCCAGAATACAACTTCGAAATGATGCTTATATAATACAGGGAAATTAAAACAAATTTGATGTAAAGTGGAAACAAAATGAAGTAATTTTTCACACTTCTACTACTTCTTGGTGCGTCACATACTAGAGTCAGTATGCAGTATGTTTGTGTCCTTATCATCGTACCAGATTTGGGGTTGCAGAGGACAGGCGGGCTGCTGCTGAGCGTTGGACTGCTGCTGTAATAACCGCTGCTGCCACAGCTGCTGCTCATGCTGCTCCGACGAACTCCGACCGCCACCTTTATCTCTTTAGTGGGACTCACTGACACAGAGACAGACACAGAGACAGACAGACAGAGACATTACACCAGAGCATAAACAGCAGAGGGGAGGCACAACTAGAGGGAGGACAAACATATAGAGAGCTCCTTCTGACACAAATGCCTTATGCAACACTTTCACTCACAATAAGCTAGCTCATTTGTTTAAAAAGAGGTAATTAAGTATTTCATAAGTGTTAAACAATCAAACATTTGTTATGTTAACCTTCATTTCCAGTCCTCACTACTTATCCGCTTCATTAGGCCAGAGATGCTCCCCTGAGAGACCTCCCTCTCTCTAAACCATTGTTTGCCAATTACAGGCACTTTATGACACTTTTGAAAATGGTGTATTTCCTATAGGAATTCAATTACTGTGTAAAAATGTCCTCAAATTTAAGTACTAAGTCAGTCAGTTAAAATGTCTTTGAGTAAAGGCATTACTATGTTACATTTCTAACAGGGAGAAATCTTTTATGGTAATAATAATAATATGTGATTACATATGTGACACTATGGACAGCAACTACTGTAATTATCCTAATGATTCTACATCCTGAATTACTTTTATTATTAGCTGTTAACTCAGGTGTCAGTTTATTAAAAATACATCCTTCATTAGATTATAAATGTCAGTTTGTCAAATGGTTTCAGTATGTGAAACTTGCAGGTTTTAAGATATAATGTATAAATGAAGGATTCCAGCTGTGTATATTGAGATGAAACAGTTTTTAAGATCTAAACCAGGTTCATTTATACCAAAGTTTGCTGGAGATGGAGAACTGGATTCTACATTGTGCACAGCTAAGGATCTAGACCACAGCTGCTGTCCAACCATTTTACAATTATGTAAATACTTTGGTGAAATTCATTGCGCTGAAAAGAGAAAAACAGGAAAATATCCACTGGAGCAGAATTCATGTGGTTTAGACATTTAAACCTAAATGAAGTCTTGCAGTTGAGCTGAAGTTGTAAAAGTCAACAACTCCGCAAGGCCATATCAACTTGACCATATGACTGACCAACAAAACCTTTTTCAACATGCTCACCTGCCAAGCAACACAAACAGTACATACAACCAAGGACACCACCAGTTATGATGAGAGTGCACATGTGAGTCCAAAAATGATAAGCAAGGAGCAATATGTGACTGTGGTTTTGACTTGAAGACAGAATTGAATAACCAAAGTAAATATTTTAATTGTATACTAATAGAACAAAGAAAAGGAAACTGCCTGAATGAGCGAAAAGCATTTTCTGGGGAGTACCAAACGTTTTCTGGGGAGTACCAAGAAGAAGTGAGAAAAATACCTATCACTACTTCCTCGGAGAACCTAAAGTGACACTGATTCGTCTGAACCAACAGTGTAAAACTCAAGGATGTTTCATCTACAATGATACGTGAGAATATCAGCAGAACATCTGCTCTTGTTTTCCTGTTTTTGCTTAAAACGATGATCAAAATATGTGATTTCCTGTTGATGCACAAATTGAAGACATGTTTCAGCTCAAAGTTTTCTGTCAGGTTTAAATAATAATAAGGACAGGAAACCTCCTGACACCTGTTAAAACACAGTATGATATGGTGTGCTTGCTGTGTGTGTGTGTGTGTAAACAGTATCTACCTGAGAGGAAGCTGGTGTTGCCTCCATCTGAGTTCTGTTTGCGGAGACAGAAGGGGCTGTCGTGACTCTCGGGGATGGTGCGGCCACGCTCGTGAAGAAGTTCGATGAGTCGCCGCCGTCGCCGAAAGTTCATCCTGAACTGGTAGAGGAGGGGCCCGTCCACAAAGTGATGCTTGTTGGCAACTAGTAATGAAACAAATGAACACAGAGAGAATTAATCAGAATTAATCAGATTTTGAACCTTCACAGCAGATATTCATAGATACTCAATGATGTGAGATCTAAAAACACGGTCGTGGCTGTGATCCTGAACAACATCAAGATCATCCCTTCTGGATCCAACCTCATTCAAGTAAGGAGGTGAAAATTAGAGGGATAAAAAGCATGAGAACAAGCATCAACATCTCACTAAACTATAAACAGGGAACATTTTACTGTTGTGAGTCAGTCACTCGAACACAAGTTAAATTATTTAAACAATTACAGTGAATGTGTAATTCCTTTTTTTCCCCTTCACAGGCCACAGCTGAACTCAGACGAGCAGCACTAAACAAACTTTCCACTGAGCTGAGATCACCTGCGCTCAGCAAACACAAACTGACCACGGAGAGCACTGACCCCCCTGACCTGATTTTATATAATTTATAAGTTTGGCAATAAATGTGATGTATCCCGATTCTGATTTTAGAGACGGGAAAATAACCTACAAACGCCCACACACAGGATGAGATATACAACCTCAATCTGCTCAATCTGCCAACAATCATCAAACTATTTCTTAAAGGCTTGTTTTTATATGCCATACTTTTTTTTCTTCCTTCATGCAGCATTAAGTTTGTTATTTTTTGTTTTTATCTACTGGTGATTGATGTCTTTGAGATAAGTTCAAAAGTAATGGCTTACAATATACATGATATTACATTTATCATCGCAGTTCGAAAACATAACACAAGCAGATAAATAATCTAACCAGCCATACAACAGACATCTTCTTAGTAACCACTCTCACTTTCTCCTTAGTAAGTTTAATCAGTAAAACTACATTTCCTTTACACTGTATTAAATCTGGATCATGTTCATGAGGGGCTGTGCTCTAAATGATTCATTAAATCCATTTATGTAGTGGAACTAATCAAATCCAGATCAACACACCCCCTCCCAAAATAAAACAGCCCTTCTTGTTTAATGCTTCTCATTGTGTCTTGACCTCAGTTTGGCCTGCACATGGACCAGTCCCACTCAGGCTGTATTCAAATCAACCTCATGATTCAATAAAGTGAATAACCCGACTCAAACTCTGAATCATCAATTAAACCGTTAAAAACTGAAAAACTGTTCCTTATGTAATGCTACCAAGTGTGAATAAAGATTGAGCTTTTTGAACACATTCTTCTTACACATAAAAAAACAATAGAAACAGTTCTTAAGTAAGCTAAATGCCGTGTAACAGGTATCTTTACTTACTCTACTGCTACATTATGTTTTATCTTGAGCATATATCTTTCAGCAAAAGTTATTCAGGTTCACAGAAATCAGATAACTGTTATCAGAAAAGGTTTTTTTTGTTTTGTTTTTTTTTTACAGTGGTTGAAGGGAATGACCTTTTACTTTGCCTTGAAAAAGACAAGTTGCCTCACGAAAAACAAACTTGACAGGTTCCGGGATATTTCGAGCATCTCTTGTAACTTCTTGAAACGTAATAAATTTGTAGTTGAAGGGTGGAACAAAGAACTGAACTGACTGGTATGTTTTTCTTCTTATAGTGTTATTTGTGATTGTTACTTATTGTATTTCTTGCTTATTTTCTCATATATGTTATATTTTGGTACCTATGTGCCCTCTAATTCTGCATTAGTGCTGTTCTTGTGTCTTAAAATACACTTTTAAATTCAATAAAGCAATGTTAAAAAAAAAGAGAGAGAGAAAGACAGAAATACACAAAGGTTAATGCCAGTGGCCGATCTATAGCTGGCCAATTATATTCAACCACAGGAAAAAACATAATGCAAGTTCATTTATCATTTATTATGTTAATGTAGTCTACTTCCACTGTGACTATTCATTTATAAGCCTAGAGAATAAAAAAAAGGACAAAAAAGAACTGGACTTATGGTCAGTTCACATCCTGTGGACACAAAGTTATTGCCAGCATCACAAAGTCCTTTTTATCATGAGTGAAAAAAGACAAGTTGTATTTATCCTGTACAACTGAAAGGCTTTGAGCGTCTTGAAGCATTTGCAGTCTCATTTTAAGATTTATAAAGCCTTACCCAGCGGGCTGCTGGCCCTGTGCTTTTGGCACAGCGATACAGGAACTCTGACTGCTTATAAGATTTATATTCTTAATTTGCTTATCGACAATATCTGCAATGTACAGGCTGGTTTAAAACTGTCTCTTTGAGAAGGATTCTGATGCATAAGGCAGAAAAACAAAGCCTTGCTGCCCCACAGTAAACACACAACCCCACCACAATGTGGATCCATCCAGACTTGCCCCCTATACATTACATGTATGAATGTGTGGCTGCTGCCCAGCAGGGCAGAGAGCAGGAATGTAGACCAGCTAGTTATCTCATTCTCTGTCCTCTTTACAATGAGCTGAGGCACCTGTAAACACTTCACAAAACCAAATTCTTTTCTCATTATTTTCCCTAATGTAGAAAGATTGTTTATAGCAATATATACAGTGAAAAAATCCATATGTCATCTGTATAATACTAGTGCAGTTATTTCCAGAGGGAGGATGACACTATGAAGCCGGTGTGAGGCCAGCAGGAAGCAGATCAGGTTCTGTATCACATTAACTAAATGAAGTGACGACACACTGTGCTGCAGTATGTGTGTGCTGAAAAACACCACATTCCTAGTACCCCAGAGACACTCAGCACTATTACAGCTCTTGAGAGAGGAAGTGAGAGAGAGCAGATGGACCTACAGTGTGACAAGAGGCGATCAGCCAGAAGCAAAAAGCAAAAAGGGAGAGGTCAGAAACGACTTTCACTCTGCTCTTCATCATTAAATCGAAATTTATGGAACCCACTTTGTGAAGCCGTGGTAATTTATGACACATTGTTCCTTTGTGGCTACATACAACATGTAATCCACACCCCAGTGGTTCAACATGCCACCCCCAGCTGTGTTGACGGCTCCAGTACACTGTACATGCTCAATGCCTCAACTTGTGTTTAAATGGGGAAAAAAAACCCTCCGTCAAACAGGCATGTGACTTCAGTAATACACAGCCCCATTCAATCAGACACAGGCATCAGCATCTAAAGTGGTGTCATGTGGATTCATTCGCATTGTTATGGCCCAGCGTTGTGCCCTTCAGGTTATTATTATAAATTCAAGTATGTTAATTTAAGTTCCCCCCTCTGCCTCATAGTGGTTTGGTCCACTGCCTGCTGCCCAAGTCCAGCACAACTGTTCTACAAGTGGTTATGACTCAGAGAAAAAGAAAAACAGACAAAGGATCATTCTTCAGTGTACTAAAACAACAGCAATGCTACATTGATATTAATCAATATTTGATGAAATCTCCACAGGACAGTAATTAAGTGCTTATGGAAATACAAACAAATAAAGGTGTCATTATCTAAAAATAAAGAGAGAACAACTGGACACAGAGGCAAAGAGTTGGGATTTGTATGTCAGGAATTGCTCTCAGTGCTTCTCTTCAATAGTGAAGTGAAACATCCGCCCCTGCTCTGAAGAACAGTTCAGAGTCGATAATGTTTTAACAAACAGCCTGGAAACCTCAGCAGCCAGAAGATGAGCACAACTGTACGTCCTATCAGCACAGAGGCCAATCATGACTTAGATTAGTTTAGCGAGGGGCTGCAGCCGCACACTCACACCTGGGATATTAACATGTTTGATTACATTGCACAAGAAGCTTTAATGCTCCTTTAAAATAAATGAGACAAGCACTTTGATTTTCACTTCCTCTTTAACTTCCCAATTAACTACGAGGGAAATGTGCACTGATGCAGAAAATAAAACATGGTACAGGACTACCTGTTTGTCTGATGGCTCTTTCTGCTCACACTTTTTCAATATTAACCTTGCAGAAAATAAAGTCATAAATCAATAGAAGTTGGTTTTGTTCTTTAATGTTCCCTCCTGTCCACATATAAAACAGTTGAATGTAGTTTTTTTTTATATTGTGCATTGGTGTTGTCCAATCCCAGCTTGCAAAATAAATAAATATGATTAAATGTGATATTTAATTACAGTCCCTTGTCTACCAATAAAACAATATTAAATTACTGCTTTCATGTTGGGCAGTGTATTTGTGAAATCCTTTGATAAATAATATATAATAGCATACATATAAGATAACATTGACAGAGGCCCATCTGAACATTGGGCACTTTCACTTTTGATATTTCTGTATTTTGAAGAAAGGACTTTTACATATAGCTGGATATTCTGACATGCTGGTATTAATATGTTCACTTGTGTACAGGGTCTGACCACATCTACACCGGTGCTGACACTGTAAGCCGAATCAATCATGTGAAACAGCAGGACATATTATCAGATACTCACAGATAATATGATAGCCCGGGTTCCCAGGCTAGTAGACCTTACTGACCTTTTAGAGTCTGTGACATTCAGATCACATTTTCCCTCCTCTGTAACTCTACTCACTCTTGAACACAGATGGTTCAGGTCAGACATAAGAGACGCAGGGAATCAAAGACTGGTGGAAAAACATAACTCCAGCCAGTGTGAGACATAATGTGGGTTAGTTCAGAGCAGCTGGGAGCCCACCATGAGTTGAAATGAGTTTTTGGGGGGGTGAGAGTGGGTGCTGTGCTTTAAAAAGCTTCCATTTTTAAAGTTTCCAGTTTCCTTGGAGACAATGTTAACCTATTTTTTGTTTTTAGGTGTGAAGACTAGAGCTATTTTTTTAAACAGAAAACTGTAACTAGAATCCAGGTTACATCTATCAACTCAAATCTGTGGCACTGAAATGATCAGCTGGGCCCTCTCCTTGTTGAAAACGTGCCCCAACCTCAGACTGAACCCTTCTTGACTTTGACTTTTTCAATGAGTCACAAGGGTGTGTTTCAGTGTGCAGATAGCACTGTAATCATTCTAGTCAACGACAGTTATCAGATTGCATGACCTAAAAGAGTGGAGGTGCTATAAATGGGAAGGTCCCCAGGTTAAGGAGAGAATCAGTGGAGTTGAGTTGAGCTCTCTGACGGGATCACATAGAGACGAGACGGGGCCGCTTTGAAGGACTTTCACAGATCATCAACCTGTCAGTGGTTTGACCTCCTGTCACATTTTATGCACCTGAGACAGCTTTAAGCAGACACTGCAAAAGTTAAACATACCACAACATCAACATAATGTCCTACACTTTGAAGTTGTGTACATACAAAGTTATGGTGCTGATCTCAAATCTCAGACAAATCTCAGTGGTCGGGCTGCAGGCATTATGAACAGCTGATCCATCTTCCCTCACCGTGCTGAATGATGCCATGTTCAAGAAGCCTCCGTCCCAGCTGCTCCGCCTCCTCCCTGGTCGCCATTTCCCCCTCCTGCAGCAGCCAATCAATAAACTCGGAGGCCACCAGCGTCCGCTCATACGTCCCGCCCTCCTCCTCCCTGGTCTGCAAGAGGTTGTTTTCTGTGTTCATCAGCCTATAGAGAGAAAATGGAGGACGACTTTAGCTAAATTCCAGAAACTGGACATCAATTCAGTTTTTGATTATGGTTAAATTTATCCAAGTGCAGTGTTTTGTTCTTGTTCATGAAGAAATGTGTTTATTTTGCAGCTCTGGCTAATAGATTATACAGTGAATACCAACATGAGGAAAACACATCAGCTCACAGAAATGCTTCAACCACTGACCCTACAGTAACATAAAAACACTGTAATACTATTTGTCTTTCCACTCTTCTCTTCTCTATTTTATTTTGACATCTGCCAAACCAGTGGCTCTCCACTCTGTAATCTGCACTGTAACTCTGTGTGGATTAACATTTCAACCGCAGGAGTGAAAGCACTGTAAATGAAATGAATGGTATTCCAAAACTAAATGCACTAAAACTACAGATCAGCCTAGCATGTTGACAAGGTAATTACACTGAGAGAAACCCTCTAGGTCTGCTTCACCGGCAATAAATAGGATTTTGAGTTTGTGGATTCAACTCAGTCGGATGTTACAGCACAAACAACAATCTGTCTCACAATAGTGAATGCAATTTCACATCGCCTGTGGATACAAGCATGAATAATATCTAATGTGTGATTGTGTTTCACTGATTTATTCATTGATGAGTGTGATTATGAATAACCAGTATCAAAGGATTACATTAAATAAGTGGGGTGATCTCTTCTGAATGGCACCAGGTGACACACACACACGTACACACACACACATACACACAAACAAGCACAAACAAATAAGTAAAGGTATGCACAGAGAAAAAGTGCTGACTCTCTGTGTTAAAAACACATTCACACCCTGTCAATCACACCGAGACGCTGTCACCTGAACATTCAAACAATATAAACATAGCCCTGGAGTGCTCATGAGATACAATGTGCTTTCTGTGAAAAACCTGTACATGTCTAAACATGTGCTCGAAATGAACTGGATCGTCAAAGGGAGAGAGACATTCTGAGCTTTGCACATCTTTACTGGCACAAATTATATTCACACCAGTTTTAGCGGTTGTGTCAGTCACGCACCAACTATCACCTCTGCACACCTGAAAGTGTAACAACACACGCACAGTATTTACAGATCAGACAGCAGCCTGGGGATTTTTTGAAAATTTATGAGCAGACATGATGAAAATCTAAAAGTTATCATTATTATTAACAGATATATCTCATAGGTGAGCTTTTCCTGACTTTTATACATTTACAACCACCAAATTTAGAAACCAGTCCAAACAGGAAAGAACATGATCTGCTGTCTGCCTGTCTGTCAGCAAACCGATAATCTTTACAAGTTTATTGAAAGGATAGTTTGGTTGTTTGATGTGAAGTTGTGTGAGGTAGTCATTCATATTTTCATCCAGTTAAGAAAGCTGACTGGGAGCACTGGCAAAGTTATATGTTGCTATGCACGGGATCATCAGAAGTGTGTTTTTAAAACAACCACAAAAAAAATCTAAGATCCATTTAAATGTTTGCTTCATGTCATTTCAACTGTTTTCAACCACCATACTGCCACAGCACCGACGGAGCAAATCATATTGTTCTGCAGCCACATGTCAGCTAAGTGAATCAGAAAGCAGGAAGAAAACATTTTTTTTTCAGGTGGCCCCATGCACAGCCACAAATAGCTCTGCTAGTCTGCTGGTGCTCCCAGCCAGATCTCCTCACTAGGAGAGTGTTCATCATTATATAATACAGGTAAAGTAGTGAACTAGCATGCCTACCTCACACAACTACATGTAAAAACCCAAACCATCACTTTAATTTGAAGCAAAGCAAAGGGGTCTCTAACAAATCCGTGATTCAGTCAAGAGATAAATATGATTCTCCAGGGAAAAGGCTGATAGATGAAACATGAAAGTAATAGTTTAGTATTTTGGGAATTTGAGAATGAGAAGTGAGAGTTCACACTAATGTCTCATTGGTAAACACAAACTTGTCTGTTCAAGCAACTTATCATGACTTGTAGTTGTGTTATTTTGTTGTGCAACCTCCTAAGTTAGTTATTATAACAAAGGAGAAAGTGACATAGTATAAAGAGAAATCAAGTCAAATTTAGACAGGAGATAAATGTTTGTTTAACATTTCAAATAGACTGAAAGTAGGGTTAACAAGTCAACAAGTTGTTTTTTTTATCCATAATCAGAAAAAGCTCTCTGTGTACATATAGGCAGTTCCCCCTGTGTATGGCACTAATTGATTACAGCCAAGTATGGAGCAGGCAGGGTTGTTGGCATGGACAAGTCATCACTTTGTCTATTGGGAGAACATTTAACATCTAATAGGAAGCAGGACATTAGTGGCCAAACCATTAGTGCTCAGGAAGAACAGCCTCTGGTTTGATTAAGCTAAATCAGGATCCTAATATGTGAAATTTAACTAAATGAAACCTGGACCAGGTGCAGCCTCTAAAAGCCTCCTCTGTGCAGAAAGCCTTAGATTCATCACAAGTCTTTTCAGCCAGAACCGTCCGCTCCATGCAGCTCATTTAAATGTGACCGATGATTGAGAGAAACATGACAGGAGGAGAATTATACTGTCATTAAACTTGGTCCCAGGTGACACTGTTTTCTTCAAATGTCAGGCCCAAATTCATAAAACACACACCACCAGGTTAAATGTACAGGATTTAAGGAAAATGGTCAGAGGTGCACGCCCAGGCCTGGGTGTGTTCTTCAGTCAGCAAATGTCAACACATTGCAGAACACCGGTCTTGTTTAGATGTCAAATAATGATGGATTAGGAAATTTAGTAGGACAACTGCTATGACCCACATTGGCTGCCAACTTCAAATACAAATGTTGAAATAACTGAACATAATGATCTATAAGACCTGGCTGCGTACATAATGCATTTTAATCCATGTATATACATGTTAAGTCAACAGATCATGTTGTGTTAGCTAAAAGGGATTGACTCGAAGCACGGCACTCATAGTTAAGCACAGTGCTTTAAATAATAATAAAAGCCTCTGGAGTGTTACATGAGCAGTACAGTAGATACTATGCATGTACATGTCGCAAGATTGTATATACAGTATGTAAATGGATCATGAGAACCAAAAGTGGGACGGGGAAAGCTGCGTGACCTGGATACACACTCAGTGTAGTCGTTCAGTCCACGTACCTAACTCTGCCTGAGCGGTGTGTGTCCACTGAGACAGCCAGGTTTATCTGTGCAAACCTGACGACCACCCAACTTTTAAAAACAAAAACACTCAATGATAGAGATATCTTTACACAGATTTTACCTTTAATTATTCAGCATACAACAAAGTGATTTCTAAGTGTAGCTGTGTGTTCGTGTAGCACACAAAGAGGTAAAACTAAAATGTTAACAATGGAAAATATATTTTAATTTTTTTACCCAAAGAGGCCAATTTGAGTTCACCATTACGGAATATTATATCTGCAACATGTGTTGTGGCCTAGTGTGGGTACAATGTACACAATATGAATTTTTTTATCCTGTTTATGGTAATTTTCTTGTGGCTTTGGTCTGAGCACTGGTTGAGGTCTCTGAGGGGAAAATGTTAAAAATGTATGAAAAACAATACTGTACCTAATTCAGAAGCCTTATTTAGAAAATTGAGACCAAATTGGTTGCTCTTTCCACATGACTGATGCCTCGGGGTGTTTATATATGCAAACACATTTTCCCACTTCACCAGGCCTTTTCCTGCTGCTTTGAGGAAACATCACAGCTAAATGACTCCCAGTGTTCGTACCTCTGTTAGACAAAATACGCAGCATGCATGCACGACTAACCCAACAACTCCTGAACCTTTTTTGCCATGACCTTCTCATATCAAGCGGTTTTCATTCATACGGTCTTTAATCTCAGTTACAGTCTCCAAAGCTTTGTTGCAAGTAACAACAAATAAATGATAACACTACTGTACTTCAAAATGTTCACATGCCTTTAAAGTAAAGTGTCCTTAGTTAAACAGCCTGTACGCTGGACGTCATGCTGTAATGACCAAAGACATTCCACCAGTCACCAGTTACTCATGTGGAAATGTCAAGATCGGCTCTCAGGCATGAAGAGCAGCTGATGAAATTAGACAGTCATTGTCATTAGTTTAAGTTTAAGTTCTCCTAAAGGAGCAGCGACACAGACATCACTTCTAGTGTATTCGTGTGTTAAAACGAAAGGCAGCGTTGCTCTCTCTATTTCCCTAGAAACATTTTCACTGGTGATGTAAAGTGTAGGGACACTGGCAGTGAATGGGTGGATAGGGGCAGCAATTTCAAGGACTGTGGTGAGAGACAGATCGTTGTTTTCAACAAAGGTGTTTTCATGCCTTGAACAGACCCATGGAATGGATAACAAACAGCGCTGCCCATTTCGCTCTCTCATAGGCACTGAAGTACACACCGATGCAGCACATGTTGATGCACAAACACACAGTGAAGACATGGAGAGAGGGATCTGCCTAGATTGTGTTTGAACTTTTGAAGTCATTCAGAAACTTGAATATTCATGACAGTGAAGAAAAGGTTCTATGTAAATAATGGGAAAAGATTTGTTTCCTAATTGTTCATATTAGATTTTACTTAAGTGGACAAGTAGTCCTGGCTGAGGTGCCTTTCAACAAGGCACGAGTCAACAGAAAACAAACTGTAGGTGTGAATGGTGGTTGAATGTGTGACACACAATGTTGGCAGCTGGCTTCAATGAATTCATTCACTTTAATTTAAACTTCGTAAGGGCACGACTATGCAATTCAACCACCAGTGCAGCCACACACACACACACACAGTTGCACACAATGTCTTTTTTGTACAACAGCTTTACTCTCCTTCCCTTTCACACATCCTGCCACCTCTTTGTCACATGAACAAACTATATTTCTGGTGCCGCTCTTGACACATACACAGCAGTGACATACTCTTGTAAACAAAGACCTATTTTCATGTCTTTTTCTTTGACAGCCCCCCACACAAACACACGCAGACAGACACACACACAGCAGTTGCATAAGAGGAAGAAATAGTCCAAGGGGAGACATCTGTCGTCTTAGCTATCAAAGCTATGTGTTTATATAATCACCATGGTGCAGCTCAGGACACACACACACACACACACAAATGTATGCACACACCCTCAAGCTTGCACTGGTGGTTGTATGCTCGTGAACTAGAGTTGCCTAACAATTATTCTTAAAGCAGAAGTAACAGTCCAGCAACATAAAAATAACCAACCTCTTGTGCCTGAGAGAAAAGTGCAAATATCTCCCACCCAGGAGAGATTGCCGTGGATGCTGCTTGCTGTAAAACACATCATTTGTTCCTTTGGTCAGATATTCAACTAAACTCCAGCACTTCTTTAAAACAATCAATTGACAACCAAATGCAGGTTTGAGTCTTGAGTTGAGCTTAACTTACTATACACACATTGCACAAACTGTGACTACAGTACAACATCAAGCTTTCCGTTGAAAAAATAAACAGGTCTCAGACATTGATCTTTCATGCTGTCGACTGTCAATTCAACATACACAAAGTCCAATAAACAAACCAGAGGGAGACATTTCAAACAGTTATTGTGAGTGGGGTTCCTAGGCAACATGGTCAGACAACGTTTAACAGACCTTTTAAAAGATTGTCCACCATGTGGATTATTAAAAACGATCATTAGTAACTGTGGATTCACAGCTACTAATGATTGTTGACAGCTACATAATAATGGTGCATGTGTTCGTGCATGTGTGGGTGTGTGTATCAAAACTCTAGACATGCCACTAATATAGCATCAGTAGGATTGTTTTTATAGGAATAATTATAGTCTCATCCCTATTGGAAAAACAGCATCATGGGTACAAAGTTGATGACAAACAAAAACATTCCCATTAGTAGTGTCCTTTGCCCTCCTCTACACTTGGAGTCATCTCTTGTTGAAATGCTTCCAACATCCTCACTTCCTGCTGACTTTTATCATGATCTAAAACCAGTTAAGCTCAATACCATGCACTCCAAACAAAGAAAATCTAAAAAAAATAAAAATAATGGTAGTACTATGTCTGACTCTTTCAGCATGTTTCAGAGCCTGTGACTCTAACAAAGGAAAACAAAGAGGAAGGCAAGAAGCACACAGATTGTAGTATGTGCCACAGCTTGCCAAGTGACCAAGAAGCTTCAAAAGTTCAAGCATCATCAGATAATGTGGTGATAGTTCACTGTTCACTGTGCCAGCAGGCTTCACAAGTCCCATGATTTTGGAGATAAGCCTTGTGTCATGCAAACAATCTCCATTTATATCAGTGTATCACCTTAAAACCCCGAGGGAGATGTTTTTCATAGCAGATGGCATTTCAGACTTGTATGCATTTCTCTGCTATCAGGTATGAAAAACATCACGCAACGCACCAATGTTTTCATTATATCAGACAAAGTTATGCAATACTGTAGGGTACTTTAGTGTTTATGCTAAGCTGATGAGCTAAGCTAACTGATCACCGGCCTCATAACAGCACGTTAATCATCTCATTATTCCTTGGTGAGAAAAAAAAAAGCACATTTCCCAAAATGTCACACTGTCGCTTTAAAAAGGCTTATTTGCAAGTTTTCTTAGTCATGTTGTGGTTTCTGTCGCTTAACAAGAGCTTTGTCTATTGTTGCTAGGCTACAATGAGTTTCTATCACAAGGTCACAACACAGGGCGGCCTAGCTTGTTAGCGTGCTGCTAACTAGAGTAGGAGAGAAGAAGAGATAGAGATGAGCACATTGGTGTTGATTTCCACTGCTGGAGATCATGAGTAAAGAAATTAATTTTGATGCTCGACTGACTACATTTCTAAATGCTAATGTTAGCCATGTAACAATAGCAAAATTTACAGACAGGCCCATTCAAGCTTCTCGCTGTTAAGTTAAAAGAGAAAGTGAATGAAAAATGAATTCATTTCATTCAGTGCGTCTTTCAGTCACACCATGAAGAGCAGGAATCTGTGGTTTTGCCTGTGTTGTTTGGTTTCAAGTGTGTGTTTGTGTGTGCACACGTACTTCTCATATATCCTCTGGCCCCTCATGAAGACCTTGGCTTCACTGTCCAATGGGAATGTGCCGTCGTCCTTACGGAAGCGGTAGAACAACTTCAAGTCTTTGAACTCCCGATGCTCGTCGCACACTGAAAAAACACACACACACATACACAGTTTGTAGTTTGTTATCGCTTGGCACATCACCTGCAGGAATTACATACTGTAGACTAGTAACACAGATAATCTAGACAGACCAGGAAGAGTTTGTTATTGACAACTTGAGAGGAAACTAACACCAATGCAGAGAAATATGTCAACAAAGATAGACGCAGACCGACTCCATGGCAGAGGTACAGGCGGACTTAATGTTTCCTGTCAGGCTATGGTATTTTAGAGAACAGAAAAACACACCAGCATGTTCAGAGTTTATAACTGAGGTAACTACAACAAATTTAACATAAATGATTCACTTCAACACTTCAATTCATCTACTTTCATTTCATCCAATTCTCAGCCACAGAGGTCATTTTAGGTGTACTGAGGGTGATTTATGATAGTAGAGCGGAGTGGTGCAGGGATGAGTCCTTAAACTGGGCAATGAGTTCACATTTTTACTCTTCTGGTTCCTTTGACCTAAAGTCTGTTTACTTTAGTTCTATTTCAAAAGTTGCCAATGAGACTTGACTGGTGTCAACATCATCACATCAAACACAAAAATCAACCAAAATGCCACCTACTGCCCAGTCCACTTTGACAGCCTTGTTCGGTACAATTTGTTTATAGCTTTTTATTTATGGTGATTGTATTTTGGCCTTTAAAAATCGTCACGTCTTAAGTTTGTCACACATTTTATTTCCTGCAATAATGCAAAGCCAATATAAAACCGCCCATGTAACAGTTTTTTGTTGAGGGAACTAGCTCAATGCTAGGCCTACAAAAACAGGTCATTCTTACAGCACTCTTATGCGGGACATGCAAAGGCATCTAAGAAGGAGATCTTGAGAAACTTGTTTATGTTTTTATTAAGCATTCACTAGAATCCAAACATCATTTAATCATTCATCTACAGCTGGGGTAAGTTAATAATGAGTTGACTTTGTCTAAACATCAACTTAAGAGAGAGAGGCAGCCAGCCCTAACTGTCTCCATCTTCAGAGTCTAGTCAAATGTGAAGTAGGCTGTAAGACTCTATGTTGGAGTCAAATTGACTGAGGGACAATAATACCCATTAATTAATTGTTCATTCCCGGAAAATGTCAAGATAGACAGAAAGAAAGAGAGGAGGAACAAGATGGAAAGAGACCCCTGCAGCTATAGGAAATAGTAAACACAAGAAAAGTGCAAACAAAGACCAACCTCACACACAGAACACACACACTCAGCTCAGCCTTACCGTGGTGAACAATGCTCTGGTCTAAAAGTTTCTGCATGATCTTGATGGCTGTTTCTCGATCTGAGGCCTCCTTGTGTTCGATCAGCCAGTCAATGAGCTCCTTGGCCACAAAGCAGTTTGGGTAAGTTCGCAGGTGGTGCCGCCGATCTTTGATCACCTTCCCCTCATGGAGCCGCAGCCTGGTGGCCAGCAAACAAACCAGAGAGGAGAGACAAATCACCTCCTGCACACAATTTCTTGAAAAGTAGATAAAAACCTTTATATTGTCTTGTTTGAAACAGGTTCTAGTAATGACACATATAATGATAACTGAACAGCAACAATAGTTGTACCAGGCAGTAAGACCAAAAAATACATCAGGATAAATTTACATTAATATCCTTGATTATGTTAAGTTTACAATGAAAAGCAGAAGCCATAAAAAGGTCAAAAAATAATTGGGGCTCATGGACACCTATGATTTTGCAGAAACATGTCTTAATTGTGCTAAATGCCTAACAGATTACAGGCTAAATGGTGTTATTTTATATTTTTATTATAGTCACCAAATCCAATGAAAAGACAACATTCAGGACAATATGTGTATTTTTTTAGTGTTTCCTCATTTCCCTCCCCAGTCTGTAGCACTCACCCCAAGCTCTTACTGAAGATATAATATTTTTTCATTTCTGAACATGGCAGGACAGTCATTTCCTAACACAGCTGGGTGCTGTAGTCTTTTTGTTTTTTTAACAAAGGAGCTCTATGACAGGAACAGGGGAATACGCTTTATCAGAGTTTAACTACACAGGAAACACATACCAAACATTACCAGCCTTTTGCTTTAACATTAGCATTAACACTGGTGCTTTGTTTTGAGTAAAGAAATGGAGTCATGTGACGGATTGATGA
Source organism: Selene dorsalis (assembly GCA_900303245.1). Taxonomy (NCBI): domain Eukaryota; kingdom Metazoa; phylum Chordata; class Actinopteri; order Carangiformes; family Carangidae; genus Selene; species Selene dorsalis. Next base: position 25,726 of record OMNW01018701.1, on the reverse strand, counting down.
GTAGACAACGTCAGACACTTAACTTTTATAATCGCATTTTCCCATTTGTAATGTCAATCACTTACAATGGTTACATGGTTGCTGACATTCCCTGTCACAGTTAGCTATGTCTGCATGGCAAACAATCTTCTGAGAGTAGATATCATGATTTACCTGAGAACAATCCGAACATTCATTCTAGGTTAGACAGAGGGAAACAATCCTCAAGAGTCTGGAGCTGTTGTGCTATTGAAACAACATCTGCAGGGATTTCTAATGAATACATTAATAGATGATATGATAAACCACTCCTGCTTCTATAGATGGCCTGGATGCTCTTTCACATTATCAAGGTGACCTCTTGCTGAACCTGTATATTGCGAAACAGCCCACCACAAGTCTCAGCCAAGCCTCCTGCAGCTAGCTAGTTCACTCCTTGCTGAGTCTGTGTGCAGCTGGCTAAGATCACTTTGGATTAGCAATGACAGTCCTAGTCCAAGCCTGCCCACACACTGTTTCGCCAGGACTCGAGATTGGCAAACAACCTCAGCTGAACAAGTTACAGACTTCACTTCCAACCAGGTCGAACTTTATCCTATGAAAATCTCAGTCTAATGTGCCCATAAATCACTTCAAATGGAGCTGGAAGCAGAGTCTAATGTTTCCTTACTCAACGCTTAGTTGTTGGACTTGTGGTGTTGGTTATTCGCTTAATGTTTCATGAACATGCCACTCCGGATCAAACAATGACAGACAAGATCATTTTTGATCCTCCAAGTCGAAGCCTCACTCTCTCTCAGTCTGACACACTGTCTATTCACAACTATGAACTGGTCACAAGACTTACAACAGCAGCTGTATGTGTCTGTGTATCATGGCAGCTGTCTTTCTGTCTGCTCCTCTGCTTCGTGCATGAAGCAGATCTGCTCTATGATACTGAGCGCTCAACATGATGGGACACAAAGCTTTTCCCTTTTTTTAAAGCCAGAGCACCGTTATCAGTACCAGGAACGGTGTCAGTCCTGTTTCCATGAGGTGGACTCGTGATAAAATGATCAAACAAAGGTGTGGACAAGGTAGACTTACTTATACACCAGCTGCATTTCGTATCAAGTAATTTCTGTTGTCATTAAAGCATTGCAAAATGAAATCAACTGTGATGTTCCCACTCAGTCATGTCATGGTTTGGTCTGAACTGTCAATTTAGGACAAAGCTAAACCAGAGACATTAATCATTAAATTGTGTGTGTGTGTGTGTGTGTGTACATGTGATAATATTAAATATAATGTGAATTTAGGTTCATCTTAGTTAAGCATGATAACACAGACATTCGCTAATAACAGCAAACACACAGTCGATGATAAATGGTATGACATTAATTCTGCAGCTTCTTAGGTTATAAACCAAGGTGTTGATGAAATTTAATAGATCATCAAAAATCAACAGGCATCAGAGGCCAAAAATGTCTGCATCATCAATCAGTTGTTGACACATTTGGTTTCAGACCAAAGTGATGGACAAGTGGTCACAACATGCTGCGAACGTGGCTAAAAAAGCTCTCAGGCTGAGTGCTGAGTCTGTAGAGGAGGCCTAGAGACAGAGAGCGAGTCTTGTATGTCAAAACTCTTCCCCTAGAACAGCAGCGTCTCAGTGGACTGTGGGACGCTCACCCCGACCAACCCTTGGTTCACTGACACCAGCCACACAGCCAGCTGGCAGCCTCAGTATACAGCTGTGCCAGGGACACTGACACACACACAATGAAAAACAAGGAAACACACACTGAGCAAGCACGAGGACCCTGAAGAGTATGTCCAGACACAAACGATCAATCTCTGGAGGTGTTGACTTGGTGTTACTTTTTTATGGTTCAGAACAGGACAGTGTTCCAGCTTGAACTTCTTCACACACAGCAAAACACAACTTTATCACACCCAGCTGGAAAAATACAATTCAGTAGCGTATTTCTCCCATAGATGAGTGTGGGGAGGG
>OMNW01018701.1:0-13772 GCA_900303245.1 Selene dorsalis | reverse complement strand
CCAATGTTTCAGAGAGAGACAAAATGTCCTACCTCTCCTCCTGTATCTCCTTTGACTCTCCCCTCATGGTGAGTCAAGTCAGTTTACATTTCATTCTCGAACTGTCAGTTATTTTCTTGTACTTTTCTCTTCATTTTTGGTGTGTGTGTGTGGTCTGTATGTGTGCGTTTGTGCCTGCATGCGTGTGTATGTTTGCATCTATTACGTAGTCGAGGACAGTGGGTGCTCTGCTAAAATGTCTGGACAGGAGGAGAGTGGGAGTGGAGCTGGAAGACAGCAGTGTTGGAGTTCCTATCCTACAGTTCAACGCCTACACGCTGTAACACACACACAGACACACATACTCATGCACAAGAGTGCGATTACACATTTTCCATAATGAGGACACTGGGGTTTTTTTTCAATGAACAATGACTTGTACTTGTCACCAGTTTTAGTCTGTCAAACATGCAGTGGCTATTTACTTAGAGCATTACATATTCAGAGTGTATGCACATTTACTGTATTCATTCCTTATTCTTTGATTAAGAGCAAATCAAACCTCTGTTTTGTGATCCATAAGTTTTCAGTCATGAAAACTGTTGCTTTAAACTAATTGGCTTCATCCCACTGCAGGAAAGGTGTGGTGTTAATTGACCAAGACACATACAGGTAAGAATGCACAGCAAATGTGTCCAAGGTTTTACCATAAATACAAAAATGGTCACTGTTGTACCTCTTGTTTTGCATCCACCCTTTGGGTTGTGTTACAATTAAAGTTGGATATAAACTCACTTCTAAACTTTTTGTGCGATTTTATCTCTGTTATATACTCTGTATACTGCATCAGATTATATGAAATACCTTGTTTAGGTTTATCATTATGTGAAGCAGACAAACACATAGACACAAAGAAGTGGATGAATGAGAGATTTCAGTAGATTTCAAATTGTTCCAGTGTACTACAGATCTTCAAGTCAGAACTTCACCCATCAGTGTACAAGCTGCATTCAGGCGAAAAAGAAGGACTCAGTCTGTATGGTATGGAGCTCAAACAGTTGCACTATAGTTGTATGTCTTCTCCTGCTAATTGAGTCGTGTGACCACCAATACATGTCCTATTGTTTTCTACAGGTATACTTAACCGTTGCAGGTCTAAGTTTGGCTCCAGATTGCTACGGTGAGAAATCACCTCAGTCCCCATAATAACAAACAAATTAAAAGTAATGAGGTGTCCTCTACTCTATAAATAGTGAATTTATGGTTGTTTTGGGTTCCCAGTAAAAACAAACAGATGTATTTACAACCAAGCTGTAGCAGTTGTGCCAGATATATTCAGTTGATATACAGTAGTAAATTGCTGTCAGATCCATCTAATAATGCTGCAGTACCACTACTACTTGTAGAGAAATACTGGTGTAAGAGACGTTTTCTCTCATGTCAGTCAGTGGTTTATGCGGCCAACCCAGGACCTGGCTGTGCTGTGCCGGAGACAGGAAGTGATACGTTTCTTCACATCACCTCGGAACTCAGACGTCCTGAGTACCCTGCAGTCCTTGCTACGAAACATCAGAAGCATACCAGTAACAACTGTGGCCAATTACCTCATTTTCTTCCCATCTATGACCATTTACCACTTTTCTTTATGTGCCACCACCTGAACATTAACATTATATCCTCTACCTACATTTTTGTGTGTGGTAGAATCTTCTGCGCAGGATGTCTCTCTCTCATACCAAGCTGACCGACTGGCAGAATCTCTACAAGGTTGGCGCTATGGGAGTACCACGCACATTTTCCATGTGACAAGTTTTGTCAAATGTTTGCAGTATGTTGTGTTTGTGTGTGTTGCGTGTCAAGACGGCGTGCAGTGCAGTGTGTATTTGGAACATGGTACGAAATCTGCCTCAATCCATTCAGCTATTTCGTGACATCAGTCAAGGGTTCTCTGATGACCTCCACTATATCTCCTCCATCATCAGCCGAGTTGTGAGTACTTTCTATTCTGTTGTGCACCCAAATCCAATCCCAGACTCGTATATATTGATTCCATCTCTGATCTCAAACAGGTGGATTTTGAAACCAGTGTGGCTGAGAACCGCTTCACTGTCAAGCCAAACGTGGACCCTGCAATAGATGAGAGTATGTACAGGGGAGTGTCAGGTCATTTGTACATTCTTGTCAAGCTGAATTTTAATTTATATTATCTCCCTTTGCCAGAAAAGAGGCAGATGATGGGGCTGTCTGACTTCTTGACAAATGTTGCCAGAAGAGAGTTGGAACATCTGGATCCCCGCATCCCCTCCTGCTGTGTCATCTACATCCCTCTGGTCAAATCTTTATGTGTATACATATATACATTTATAGGCTTATCTATATCTGTCCAACTGTTACATTTTCATTCTTCTGGTTACTTACTTACTGGTGACTTACTGGATCAAATGTGGGGAAACTGTCTCTCTTGAGCACGGTATATTGCATATAAGTGTTCATTATTCAGTTCTCCTCACAGATTGGATTCCTTCTCTCTGTCCCTCGCCTGTCCAGTATGGTGGAGAAGGAGGATTTTGAGATAGAGGGGCTCGATTTTATGGTGTGTTTGTGCTTTTGTCTTATTTATTCATGTGTGCATTTTTAATTCATGTTGTCATTTTCCATATTTTTGTTCTCTTGATTATCTCTTTGTATACTGTGTGTATGCGCTAGTTTCTGTCAGAAGACCGTCTGCACTACCGCAGCCAGAAAACCAAGGAGCTAGATGACCTCCTAGGAGACTTGCACTGTGACATTAGAGGTATTTTTTTCCCACCAACAGAAAACACTTACTTGAGCACTGTGCACCTGATGGTTTTACATCACTCACTGTCCCAATGGTCTGCTTCCTGTTTTTCAGACATGGAGATGGCTGTAATGACACAACTGCAGAACACAATCCTGGAGAGGAGCAGCTCCCTCCACAAGGTTTGTTTGCATCAGTGCGTACCTTCAGCCCCAGTGTTAAAAGCAAGACTCCCACTCTAATAAAATGACTGTTGGTGCGGAAGTAATGCCGTTAGTGTGTGTAGGTGGCTTTTGTTGTGATTAACTGTGTTTTCCTTGGTTGGGGTGTGTGATTATGAAACAAGTCTTGATCCCATATTACAAGTTTTTTTCCAGTGGCCTGATATTTGTTCCATGATTTATGTGCTGTTGGATTCTGCAAATTTTATTGTTATTTTTGAGGCAGAATGGTTAAGGTCAGATGATAAAGTATTGGTGTTTACAGTATTGTAGCTGTGCTTTGAATTCTTTAGCTATTAGGCAGATTGTAGCTTTTCCATTAAAGGAGAAGTTTCGTTTTTTGCAACCTGGACCTTATTTCTAGCATAAAATACGTTCATTTACTCACCCATACAGTTTTGGTGTAACTTGGAGTCCTTCGGATGCTATTTAGATCCATTCAAGATCCGCGTATATCCATATAATGGGAGTGATCCGGGCATGGACAATGCAGCCTCCAAATAAGGCATTATCTGCTGCGAACTCGTTCATTTCACCAATATTTTGTAATGAATCACCAGTACTATTCTCCTGTCAGTTTGGAGCGGTTCAGAGTTGCCTTGTTATTGTCATCCGTGGTTTTTTACATGTATTTTTACGAACCTAACTACTTCGATGACGTCACTCATTCACTCCCTGCTCTGCGACGGTCAGCCACATGGAACTTGCTACTGCTAATAACATGGTTTGTTTTTGCGTATTTCCAAATTGTCCAAATAAAATGACGAGTCGGACGAAGTTCAGCTTCCACAGGCAGAGCAGGGAGTGAATGAGCCGAAACGTATTTTAATGTGTGTTGTGTAGGTCCTGGATCTCACTGCTGAGCTGGACTGTCTGATGGCTATGAGCAGCGTCTCCCAGGAGTATGGCTATACCTCACCCAAGCTTGCTAGCCATAGGAAGATAGCAATCACGCAGGGCAGGTAGACTCTTATACATGACATGTAAGTCACTGTCGGAGTACAAGATTGTACATTCTGTGTTTTATCATTTTCTAGACACCCACTGTTGGAGCTGTGCTCTCCCGTGTTTGTTGCCAACTCCTTCCAGAGCTCAGAGTTACAGGGCAGAGTCAAGGTCATCACTGGACCAAACTCATCTGGCAAGAGCATCTATCTCAAACAGGTCAGGACAGTCAGAAAAAGCTGTCATATTATACATACTATACAAACAAGTTTTATCAAGGTACAATAATGAACAGCTTTTCTGCACTCGCTCACTCAGCCTCAGCCTATTCTACCTTTAGTGTCATTTTGCAGCAGAATCACTGACACAGTTTTGACTTGTGTATGTACTCCAGTTTTCTATTAACCTGAAATTACATTGTTTGGAGCCACGTTTATAACTCGTCTTCCTGATTTGACTGTCGCAGGTGGGTCTGATTGTGTTCATGGCTCTGATTGGCTCAGACGTGCCAGCAAAGGAAGCAGAGATTGGTTTGGTGGATGGGATCTTCACCCGCATGCAGAGCAGAGAGTCTGTGTCTCTGGGCCTCAGCACCTTTATGATTGACCTCAACCAGGTTAGTTACCTTACATGCCACACTTTTACTTTAACATACATAAGCTCCTCTCTGTGGAGAGTAGGAGTGAGTCTGTGTGTGTAGGTGTGGAAATAAAAAACATGACATGAACTCCTCTGTCCTCCACTCCTACTATGCATCTGTCAAGACAGTTTTATAAAACAACTACTGCCTACAGCCATAACACACACACACATACACAATAAAACAACAAAATGTAGTATGCTGTAACTGTTTGTCTTTATTCTCCAGATGGCCCAGGCTCTCAACAGCAGTACTGGCAACTCATTAGTCCTCATCGATGAATTTGGAAAAGGAACTAACACAGTAAGAGGGAATTGGTCCAGCACTTAGTGAACTAAATCCATATGGATACTCATAACAAGGACACACAGTGTCATTAATGTGAGGCACCTGAAACCAGTCCCAGACAATATTGTCCAATTTAGAGATGCAGCATTAGTAAACCCAACAACTACCACCAATCAGCTTGGAAAGTGCAGCAGCTGTTCAGATGTGCAAAAATAGAAATGTTGATGTGCACCACTTACAGGACAGGGAAATGGTATCACTTAACTTTTAGTATTTATTATCAATATATGGACATTTAATAAATGGTTTGTAAGCAGATGTAAGGCCATGGAAATGTTAAAATGCTTGTTCATGATCAGTATTTGTCATTATAATGTATTATAACTATTATTCAAATATATGTCATATTACTATATTGTGATTCAGTCTCTGTCAGTACAGTAGTGAATACTCATGAGGATCTACAGGAGGAGTAATAGTTGACAAATAGACTAAGAAATACTTATATCTGCTTACAATAATATTGCATGCTTGTATACCTCTTCTGAACACAATATTAGGGACATAAAATTAAGTTTTACTTTGAAATGATTGTTAGATGTGAAGAATGCTAGCTATTTCTAACAGCTGTGGTGTGTCAGTTTTTGAATATACATTTATATTTTAGTTTTGGTAACTGGTCCATATTATTGAATAGCTGGAAGAGTACAGAGTTCAGAGTTTCATTAAATATCTCTATAACTGTCAGGTTGGAGAGGGATGGAGAAAATCCATACCAATTTTTATGTCTAGAGAAGAAAAAGAGGAGTGAGAGGCAGAAACCAAATGAAACAACAGAATAAAATAACCAGTTTAGTCAGAATGCTCTCCATTTGAGGTCCTAAAAGTAAAAAGTGTACAAATATAACTAAATAACACAATTACTCAAAAGAACAGACAATACTCATTTGTGTTTTGCTGCAGCTGTTACTTTCCTTTCCTGTAGGTGGCGACATGTATTCTTCTTAAAAAAGGTATACATCTGCAGATCCAAATTACTGCTGTTAATTTCCCCTCATTTGGTGGCAGCTACAGTGTGCAACCTATTTATACAACAAAATAAATATACAGTGATTTCCATTGCTGTGGACATGCTCCATATATATGTCATAAATCAATACATTTACTCAAGATGTTTGGCTTGTATTGTATATGATTATCGCTTGTTAATATTAAGTCATTTGCAAAGATGAAGAACTAAAATGATTGATAACATACAATCGACAATATCAGTTAAGTTTGCATTTTTCTTCTAAGATAGTGCTGCTCAGACTGTCAAGGGGTCATGTAAAGAGATGAACATGAATTGAGACTGAAGAAACTGGCCTACAGTAGCCCCCCCTCTTCAGAAACACAGCCAACACTCTGATGATACCCCTCAGGTGGATGGACTGTCCTTGCTGGCTGCATCGATCTGTCATTGGCTGAGAAAAGCACCGGTAGATGTCCCTCACATTCTGGTGGCTACCAACTTCCACAGTTTGCTGCAGCTGGGCCTCCTACCCTCCTCTGCCCTGCTGTCTCTTCTGGTACTGAGAGCTACTTTCACTGAGACTGCACAAATAAGCAAAGCTTTTCTGTGCTGCAGAATAATGTTGACAGCAGTAACTTCCAAATGACCAATTAGCTAATGAGGCCCCATCTGAGATGTGTTACATCAGTAGAAGTTTATTTTGTTAGTATATGATTTGTGTTTGTGTGTGTTAGACTCTGGAGACAGCAGTGGATGGGGATGAGTTGGTGTTTCTCTACCAACTGAAAGAAGGGATCTGCCAGTCCAGCTTCGCTGCCAACATCGCCACACTGGCAGGCCTGCCAATTAGCCTGGTACAGAGAGGGGTGGAGGTAAACATACACACACCCACATAAACAAAAAAACAGTACACAGAAGCTCATATTGGTTGGCTGTTTACGGGTGTGTGTTTGGTCAGGTGTCTGAACTGTACAGAACAGGAAGGCCCATCAAACGTATTGACAAAGTATCGTCGGATGAGCAGGCAAACAGGTTAGCTAAATCTTAACGATGCAAAGAGACGGTAAAACCCTACAATAAAGAGCAGTGTATGTGTCACGCAGACAGGTGTGTGCATGTGTGTTACTGACAGGTACAGGTCTGTGGTGGAGAAGTTTCTTAACCTTGACCTGGAAGACAAAGATTTGGATCTGCAGCGCTTCATGAAAGAGGAGCTCTTGCCCTCTGCTGGAGAGCTGCTGAACCGCAGCTGAACTGTTCTACTACTTCTGCAAAGTTTCTGTGCAGCTCTGAGGTCGGTTTGGCTCCTTATTCCTCAGTGTTGTGTGTCGGTTTTGGAAGTGAGTGATGTACATTTATCTACCCACGACACTACAGCGATGTTACTGTAACAATGAATATCCTGCATGTGTTACAAATGTTAATGTTGTAGCAAAACAAAACAACCAGCTCATGTTTTTTCTGGTTATGTTCAATTTAAACACTTTGTGCACACTAAAAAACATTATATGTGACACAAAACAGATTTTGCTTGAAGTCCTTTCCACGTCACTTCACACAGTTTTTTTTCTCCCAAGATCAGTCGATGAATGCAGGATGTTTATTGTGATCTTCTTGAGGCTTCAGAGATGAGCCAAGTGGTTAGGAAAGCCACTGTAAGGTACAAAGGAATGTAGATAGGAAGCTTGTGAGCTGAGTTGCAGAATGGGGTGTCACAACAGTGTTTGGTCATGACAAAGACGGTGTTGTTAGGAAAGAGCTCCACTGTGGTCTCCACACCGCACTCCTCCGCCTTCGCACATCCCAAAGTCTTAACATCTAGAACATCAGCTAAAGAGACAAGATATGGATATTCAGTCAAAATCAAGAGTTTCTAATGCTTATATATTAATACTGATAAACATACACCGACTAAAAACACAGTCCTATCCAACACACCTGCTTTCCCTCGGCCTGTGTAGCATCGCTCGCCGAGGCTGCAGTTGGTTTCTGTGATGTAGCAGGCATCCCAAAAACCCAGATCACAACGGAAACACTCCAGCAACTCTTCCTCCTCCGCTAATCCCACTGACTCCATGAGCAGCTCTAGCTGCTCCTGCTCTTCACCTGAGCACAAAGAACATCACAAACACAGCTCTGTTTTATGACAGGAAAATGTTGTTACTGACTAAATAACTGGCCAAACACAGGTAAAAAAAAAAAAACTATGTATGTTGAAAACTGACAGACAAGTTTATTATTTAACCCAGTGAGTCCTGCTGAGGTTGGAAGATGATCATATCTTACTGATGAATCAGCCAACAGATAAGCAATTCTAAAATACATGAAGCTATTCAATAATGACATAATTAGAGAACAGAATTAGAGAAATGAAGATCAGCAAATACAGCATACAGTGAAAAACAAAGTACAGTAGGTGTCAAATACATGAATAAATTCCTTTTTTTCATTATTCAGATTTTGAGGCATTTATATAATAGCTTGTTGGACACATTTATTATTCAGGGGTTGCTGAATGTGTGATGTGTTGAAGCGCTGCTGGAGGACATGAAGCCAAACTGATGAGCAACATTCTGCCGAGCTCTCAAGCATCTCAGAAATATTTTGTTTATTCTGCAGCAGTCTGGAATTTGTTTCTCGCAGTGGATGACTTGTGCTATGTGAGTGTCTTAGGGCTCCAAGTCTTAGGGCAGCATTGTGGTTTCTATTAACCAGACAGATACTGGACCCTGGAAATATAAAGCTTGCATATTTGGACACAACAACACATTAGTATCCAAGTAGTTCTGGATGCCTTGTCTGAGACTTAGGTTTCAAGTTCATTGCCAGTGCTGCCATTGGCTACAACTGGGAAAACAACTGATCTGTTCATCAGGGCCTTAAGATGCGTTTTAGTGAGACTCAATCCTTATCCCCTCTCATCTCGTTAGCTAATGCTAGGTCAGGTGAACAAGCAGACAAAAGAGTAGTGCACTGGGACTCATTGTTGGAGAAGAACAGACTTACTGTCCACTGTCTCTAACCTGCAGTATTCATCGTTTTATTTTTAGGTCCTAAATCTAATTTAGTAGCATTTACTACACCATGCTTAATCCAGCAGCCCAGCAATAAATCCTGCTTTAATGATGGTTATAATGGTCTGTGTTGGAGGTTTTGATTTTGGAGGATGTGCAGTGGTATGTGCTGTTGCACTGTGTTACATAAGATGTGTCTGGTATCTTGTGCACCTCATTTATATCAGTAAGGGAAGACAAAACTACCGTCTCCAAACACACCTTAAAACAACACCTCTTTTAAAATACTTTGAACATCAACATAGCCTTCATGAGGGGATGATTTATTTTAGAGCTGCAGTCAATAGTCTACTAACCAGCAGCTATTTTGATAAGGGAAAATGCCGAACATTTGATAGTTAATGCTTTTCAAATGTCAAAATTTGAATTTGCTGCTTTTGATATACTTACACACATAATAGATGTACATAATACATGTAATACTGTCTTTGGGTTTTGGTCAGAAAAAAATTAAACCTGGATAGAATTCATTCAAAGTTTTCTGAAATGTTATAAACCAAATTATTACTATCAGGAAAATGATCTTCAGAATAATCGATAATGAAAATAATCCTGAGTTTAGCAGACCAAATGTATTACAGGTCTGATGTGTCTGACAGGTGGAGGTTAATTAGACTTTATTGTTCCCAGTGGAAATTATTTTTTACAGCACTATACATCACAGAGAGGACCAACACTGCACTGTGTTGAAGTTATTTCAGTTTAACTTATGCGCTGGTCCTAAGTTTATAAAAATAATTTACAGTTTTTCATGTCACCTCTCAGTCAAATGTTGTTACCTATCTGAAAAAGCAACACGATATAAGCATGATTATTTAACAAAATAGACACTGCTGCTATTTCACAAATTCAGTAGCCCATTCATTTGTTGTCATTTGACAAATTCATGAATATTAAATTCATACTTTTGCTATAACTAATCACTAATGCACATTTTTCATAAATTATTGAAACCAGCAAGAAACTTGAAACATGTTTTGTCTGGTAGTAGTGAAACCTGAATAATAATTTTGCAGAACTTTAATGAATATTTAATGTCCAGTTCTATTAGCTGTTGTTGGTGTTGGACAAAATAGTGTAGCAGCAACATCTTCCATCAGGACACACTACACTAACCCCGGCACTACGTCATCTTACCTTGAGTGGGTGTGAGCATCTTAATGGCAAAAACCAGAAATATCAGCTCTTTCATTTTCATCATGATACTTCCTCCAATGACTACACCATGGGCACTGATGAGACGTCCGAAAAACCTGGCTGAAATTGGATTAGTCAGGAATGCACCTGCTGTTTGTCCTGCACCAATCACGGCTGCTGAAAGGCTGCAGATGATCAAAGGAGTGACGTTCTGGGGAATAGCTGCACTACCACAGAGGTGGGATGTAGAGTTTGGCAACCAGTTAGCATTTTTTTTTGCCTCCCTAAATGTCATAAAATGTAAGTGTGATAGCTGTGACCGTTACATATAAAATGAAGTTGCTAACTTGCCTCTGCATTTCTAAAACAACCGCTGAGTGTCAGATGTCGACAAAGGTTAAAATTCCTCCTCAGTGGTGGAAAACATTTCTCCATCTGGTCTTGAAGATTTCTGAACTCAATCCCTTTTCCTGCTATAACAGGGTTGGTTTAAAAAAAATACTTATCATTCTGGCGTCTTCAGGCGGGCTGATCTTCAGTCACTCATCTTTTTGTGCCAAAAAATGTTGATCATAGCTTCTCTCTCTCTTAAGGAACCGAGAAATTGCGCGTGTCCTGAGTCAGCGCAGGGTTAAGCTGCTTACAGCCCCCTGTCCGTCTGCTTAGATATGTATCAATGCACACACGTGCACGCACACACACACAGCTCTCCCTCTCAGCGCAGGGGATTGAATTCAGTTATATTCTCAATGCAGCATAAAACGTGTCACTGAATTATGTAACACTGCTGTTCACATGAGAAACCTCACAGAGTTCTTGACTTCTGTTGCTGCAGAGATGTGTGCAGGTGTGTAACGATGCTGAAATTCCCTCCGGTCAGGTTCAAAGTGGTTTCCCATCTAAATGTTGCCTGATCATCAGGATTAATACCTGCACAAATCAAACTTTATATGCAGCCCAGATAATAAGACACAAGAGCATCATTATTCATGTAACTGGCTCAGTTGTTGGGCTTAGCTGATTTGCAGGAATTTTGATAAAGGTTTCATCATACGAATCTCTTTTTTCCCTCCCAGCAAAGCATCATAAATGTGAGGATTTGTTGCTCACTTTAGTTTTATAGACGGGTACACTCAATATCTTTGAATCTTAGGCTGTTGTTCATTTTACAACATTGATTTAGGCTCTGGGAAACTTCCTGCAGGAAGTAGTTTGTGGTTCTGTTGAATTAACTGTATGAAGAGGTGCTTGTGTTGTTTCTCCTGTTCTCATTGACATAAATGGGGTGGATGAAGTGATATAAACAGCTGTATATAAACAGCTGCCAAAATAATCATACACCTCAGTCAAAATCTTTTCAAAAGAGATGGAATAAAAACTGAATATTATAACCTGCATGAAGGGATGATTTACTATTGGACTTGGCTTTCGGGTTTTTGTAATAAATTGGTAACTGGGTGTAGAAAGAAAAGTCAATAAAACAATCTGTAGATAATCCCTAATAAAATAAATCATTCACTACAACTCTACAGTCCAGTAGCTCTTCTAAATAGCATCTCACGCCAAGAAGGACTCGTGTGTGTGTGTGTGTGTGCTGTAGTGAGGAGAGAGCTGCCTCTCTAAGTGTGAAGGAGGCAGGGTGTTGCAAGATTCAGTCACATCTCACCCCTGCCTCTGACATATACATGTTAGAGGAGCATCCTGTACCTACACCAATCCTTCCACTCAGTGTGTGTGAGGGAGAGACGGGTGCTGGTTTTGTGAGCAAAACGTGTGGCTGAAAATGACTGTATCTTCAGTCTCAGTCGTCATCTGGATGGCAGGATCCCAGCATGGGCCCAAACAACAAGGAAAAACTCTGCAGTCCTAAAGCACCTATAAAAACCTTCAGACTGATCCCCTGTGTAATTAGAGGCTGCAGGAGAAAATGCTGGTGATAATTAAAATCCTACCCCCGTACCTCCCTGACTGTTCAAACAGACTCACTTTTAATTGTTCCTGATAACATTTCACTCTGCATTGTATTGCCCTATTTTCTCTATTTTGCTCACTTGTTTTCTTAACGCCAGAGACCGAGACGGAGCATGGAGGACTTGGAGGACTCAGACTGTGATGAGAGATGGGATGATACGTTGGGATGGTGGGAGAGTGTGAGTCTTCACTCACTTGAATCACAGGACCTCTTTTCTCAGTTTGGCTGCGTCAGGAATAACTCATACCACCCTCACCAGGTTCTGCTGCTTTTTTTAAGTCATAGCTGTCTCTTTTCATTCTGTCCAAATCCTTTAAGATCTCGAATCACTGAGCCGCTCACACTGAATTACAAAAAAAAAAAAAGTTGAATTACAGGAAAAAAAAATTAAAATCAAGTCCACACTTACATGTGTACAAAGCACCAGCTGGTATTTATAGCATGGCTGTAGGAGTCGAGTGAGAGGATTGTGGCCTCGTGTGCTTCTCTTCTTTATACGGAGACACAATTTCCTTAGATAAAGAGTAGATTACAGTATGTGTGAGATTAGATAACACTCGTTTGAGACCTAATCTGGCTCATCCACTTAGAACAACCTCCAGAGGAAATTTAGATGCTGTTCCCCTAGAGGGGTGTGTGTGTGTGTGTGTGTGTGTGTGTGTGTGTGTGTGTGTGTGTGAGGGAGAGAGGGAGGGAAGAGGGGAAAGCCAAGATGGAGTATGGCACCCAAATAACTTTTCAACAATCCTCCTCACGTCCAAATATGGTCAAAGAAACCATGGCTTTAAGGATTTTTTAGGCATGGGTGAGTTCAAAGACAACAAAGATGGCGAGTTGACATCAAACAGCATAGCTCCAATCTTTCAAATGTGGGTGAGTCAGAGAACGATGTAGGACAAAAACACCCTTCACAGACAGTGACTCAGAGCCTCTGCGCCACTCAGAGGCACTAAAACATACCAACAAACATTTCAGCTGTTTATTGAGGAATGCATAGTCTTTACTGTCTTTACTGTGTCGGCACGTGAAACTTTAAAATGTATCTCATCATGCATATTTTAGGAGACAGTACGAGCGGAACCACTAAGGGTTCAGTGTTGAGGGGGCAGGGGAGACTCTGTCCGTATGTTGAAGTGGATCTCACTGGAGTTGCAGGAGTCTGAGTAGACGGAGGAGTGAGAGATGGACAGGCAGGGGGTGGGAGGGTGAGGAGTTGGCTCCTGGTGATGCAAAACTCGGGCCAGCAGGGTTGACCTTCCCTCCTTCTCCTCCTTCCTGTCCACGTTCTCTTTATCTCCAGAGCCCGCGTCCAACGGAGGCAGCGGAGATGGTCCGCCGCTGATATTGTGTCTGTTGGTGTGAGGCAGAGTAGGAGGGACGGAGTTCTGGTTGGAGAGGGGGAGCGTGTGGGCTGGAGTGGCCCAGGATCCCTGCTCTCCGTCTTTACACTCCCACTGCTCCTGGCAGCCGAAGCTGGACTGCTCCTGCGAATCCTCCCAGCCCTCTCCCCCCTTCAGATCCTCCAGATCATCAGGGGTGTGGCGTCTGTCCACTTCATGGTCCCGGTTCTCGTAGAGCAGCGTGGCGGCGCAGATGAAGATGAACAGGCCCACTCCCATCACCACTGGCCCGCTCAGTTTCATCCTGTCTGCGTGGGTGCTGCCTCGGCCCCCCGTGGGCTTCGGCACTGCAGATACATAACCTGCCACCGCTACACACATCCCC
>OMNW01018696.1:46896-68429 GCA_900303245.1 Selene dorsalis | reverse complement strand
CAGCTCCGAGCAGCCGCTATATCAGCTTCCATGTCAACTCCGACTCGACACCCCTCCCCAACAGATCCCACCTAACATAAGCACAATGTGAGACTGAATAATTTTCGGAAACTAAATTATATTTCTGTTCCTTTACTAAAATATTCACTACTCCCATAAAACAACGTGACAGTGTCTCTTAAGAAAAGGCCCAATTTTTTTCTGTAAAATGCACTGTTTTACCATTGAAGAATTTAATGATGTCAGTGAAGTCCATGTTGTTCTCCAGGATGATGTCCCTGTAGATCTCCACCAGAGCCAGGGCAATGAAGAGGACAAAGTGACTAGAAGAGACGTACTTGGCTGCCCAGATGGTTTCCCAGACTGCAAACACATCCTCATACACCAGCTCTGGAGGACAAAGCACAAAATGGAAGCAAATATATTGAGAAAGGCAGGTGAGAAAGAAAACACAGGACAGCCCCTGGTTATACCTCAGTATAAAGCCAAGTGACTGATAAAACTAAGTTATGCAGTTGCTGTTCATGCCAATTATATTACTGTCCCCTCCATTTTTTCCCAAAATATAACTGACCTGCAAATCCTTTCCAAATTAAAATAACTGCGGCTGTTGTTAACAAGCTGCCAAGTGGTTTGGCATTTTATCTACAAACACAACTTAAAGAAGAGTGAATCTCCTTTTTCCTCTAATTGGCACAAAGGCGTCTGCACTGTGACGCCAATTTACCTCGCTTGAAGTCTAGCAGAAACCAGCGGTAGCAGAAGTAGAAGTGGGTGTAGTCTCCGTTTTGGTGCATTAGCTCAAACAGCTCAGAGTCCAGGATCTATACAGAGAGAGGATCAGAGGAGGCTCAGGATAAATAAATAACAAGGCTGGCTGTGGGAGAAAAGCATGAAGAAGAAGTGTTTTTTCCACATGATGAATGGATTTATTGTTGCCTGGGTGTTCCAGCGTATGTTAAGACTTTACTGTTGTTGTGTTACCTGGATTAGAGAGCGCATGTTGGCAAAGTGAGTATCCATAGCTCCTCCATGTGGAAAGTTTTGATTCATTCTCTTCATGAGTTCAGTGAAACAGCTGAAGGCCATGGCCTCTGCAAAGAGGAAGCAGAGACAGGAAAGTAAGTGGGAAAACTCTCCTCTGTTGTTCCATCCGTAGCTGTAAAAATATACCAAATGTCAGAGAGGAGGGGAAAAGAAGAAGAGAATCAGTACGATGACTCACCGTCATCCAGAATGACTAAAAGTGGAGCCAGGAGATCGCACATGCCCTGTACGTAACCGATGTCAAGGTGCCTCCAGATATAGCTGCAAACATACAACAAAGAAGAGGTGAACGTTGTTGTGCTCGGCTGCTTTTATCTGCTGAACTGAGTCATACGCTACCATCCAGATGTGGAGCTATTTCCACATTTCTCTTCAATCCTCAAAGATTTTCATAACCTGTCATCGTGTGCTCAGGATATGATGAGATTTCTCCAGGGTGTAAATATGACACAGTACGTAACACCTCTTTGTGTTAGTTGGGCCTATTTGAAGGTGTGCTATGAAAGTCACATTTGTTTATGTAATTTGCCTCCCACTGCTATCCAGGAAGAAAAAGATTGTTATATTCAATTTTTTTTTTTTTTTTTTTTAATTATTTGGACAAATTAAGCAGTGAAAAATATTGAAGTGGGAAATTAAGGAGACATCATCATAATACAGCCATTGACACGTTTCCAAAAAATATGAATTTATGGATCTCATCAATTTCACACTATTAACAGAAGGTAAATGAACAATCTACTGTCATTAACAGAATGCGTGTGTTTCGCCTTTTTCTACCCTTCATTATGTCCCTGCTGTTGCCTTCAGTGTTTCACCTGCACATGATGTTACGCAGTTTCTCAAGGTTGGCTGGAGTGAAGTACCAGTAGTTCCTGTCACAGCGCTGGACGTCCTTTTCAATGCGGTGCAGATTTAATGTATATAAGTCCAAAAGCTCTTGCTAAAGCAAACAAAATGATGACAGTGAATAAAACAAGCACACATCAGAGTCAACTGGCCTGAGGATGAAATAAATTTGAAATAAAAATGTGAGCTTACAGAGAAGGTACTTCCAGCGGATTCCTCAGAGGTCGCCTCATTCTTGGTGTCTCCAACCCCAGTCAGAGAATCAAAGTGAGGGTACAGGCTCTCCATCTCCGGCTCCTCAGACAGGATCGACTCGGTGCCTTCAGGACTTGGCTTTTCCTGCTCCTCCTCCTGCCTGAACTCCACGTGCGGGGCTGAGTCCTCAGAGGAAGACGAGGGCTCACAACATCCCTTCCTGCTCCAAGGCACCATGGAAACTTTGGCTTTGGGGATCTCCTCCATCTCTATGGCTGAGGGAGACTCATCAGATTCAGTCATGACCTGAGCCTCCTCCTTCTGGTAAGCACAGTAGGCTTCTCTTGCTCTCGACACCCTGGAGTCTGCTGCCGAGAAAAGGAGGCTCTTTTCCACTTCAGGAGCCGTGGGATCTTTGGATATTTTTTCTTTCCCCTCTGTGAAAAAAACCTCCCGTGGGTTACTCATCTTTGATTCATCCTTTCCCTTCATCTTTTCCACATTCCTTTCTTCTAGCTTTGATGTTTCCTCAATTCTCACTTCTGCTTTTTTGAGACTTTGCTCCACGGGTTCTCCTTTGGATTCTGTGTCAACTGCTGAAGGCTTCACCACATCCTCATCAGACACTCCTCCTCCCGTTTCTCCTGATTTAATTTCTTTAATATCTGTATCCAGGCCTTTATCTTCAAACGTGGACGCCTCTTTTTCAGTGGCTTCTGACTCCTTAACATTATCCAGTGTATTGGGTTGGAAATGTGCCTCCTGCCCCTCTTCCAGTGGTTGAATCCTGTTATCATCTGTCCCCTCAGTTTTAGTAGGTTCTGCAGTTTTGGTCACATCAGGTGCTTTCTCCTCTTCCTCCTCTTTGTCCTTCACTTTAGCTTTCTCCTGGCTGTGCATTTCCTTGGTCAGACTGTTTCCTTCTACACCTGCAGGTTTGACAGAGCTCTGCGATGCCTGAGTGACAGCTGCAGATCTCGGGGTTGTATCGGGTGCAGCGCTGTCCTCTGTGCTGAGTGAGCCATCTGACAGGCCAGAGGTGACGGAGAAGTTGCGGGAGGAAGGATGTCCAGAATCAGGAGAGCTTGTCCCATTCTGCAGTGCTCCATTGGGCATCTTTGGCACCTGTTTGTCGGTCTTAGGCTCCGTCTCAATCTGGTCCACCTCCTCTACGGACTCAAACACCTGAAAGAACAAGCCAAAGGGAAGCAGGCTACTCCAGGGGAAGGGATGGGAGGATGTGAAGTACTAGCAGGAGAGAGAGTGCAGGGATGAGGAGGAACACTGATTCAAAATGTTCATTGTGCCGTATAAGATCAGGATTTCAAAAGTGAGAATGCTTCTTTTGAAACTTAAATTTAGTAATTGAATTTTGCATGAATGAAGACAAACTCTTAGTGAGGTGAATTATAATAGGACTTGATACCTGTGTGCTGTTGCTGGAGTCACTCTGCAGGCGAGCCAGACTCTGCCTGTCTGAGCTCTGGGAGGACTGGGATTGGATAATAAAAGACATTGAGACGATACACAGTCTTAGTGTCGTGTTAACTCATATTGTGTTCACATTAAAAGAATACAATGGTGATTACATTACATCTTTTGTAAATGGAAACTGGCAATATTTATCTATCTATATGCTATAATGTTTCAGTCATTAAACCAGTGCAGGGTTACAGCCGTGTCAAGCTTCCCTGTGAATAAATGTATTCCCCACTTACTTCATTGCTCACAGTGGAGTCATGGTGGATCATCTTCTGAGTGGAAACGTCCATGCTCGCCCCAGAGGAGCACTTTGCTAAAGCCGCAGCGTGCTGCTCCTTCTCCCGCTGGCGGACGATCTCCTCACAGCCGAGCCACTCACGCATCGTCTGCTGGTAGCACACTCTGATCTGCTCATCCACCTGGGGTGGAGGTAAGGAATCAAGTGATGCAAGTGGTTCAGGTGCAAAATGGTTTAAAAGCAAAGCCATTATGGTGGAAATGACAAACCTCCTTTCTTTGGGCTTCTGACATCCCAAACTGGTAATGACCCAACAGGAAAGGCCAAACCTCTTTACGCAGGGAGGGTTCCACACCACCAAAGTAGACCAGACGAAACAGCTCCTGCTCCTCGTAGGCCTGAGGACATAAGACATCAGTCGCCTCAGTTCCTCCTTTCTGGTCAATTTATGGATTTTGACTTCTTAATTTAAAATGATAATTATCTTTCCCTGTGTATTTAAACATTCAGAAGTGCTTCAAGACAACAGCATTAACACTGTGTGGCACTCTGTCTGTTCACATCTGTGGTTCGCAGAAATCTACCCCATTCATCCCCATATACCCACATTCATTTTGATGCAGATATGTATGGGTTGCATAAAGAGAACATAATAAAAAAACTGTATAATATTTACAACTAGTACACAAATAATAAACTAGTCCCATTTAATTTGTCTTTTATGGCTTCGATTCGAGCTGCACTATTAATCGCAATGGAATCGAATTCACAATGTGTCCAAGTGCAAAATCAGAAGTAAAATGTATCAAAACACTGTTGTGCACTGTAATGTTGTAACACAGACAGCCTGGCCAACAGACATACTCTCAAGGTGTAAAGGGACATGATTGTTTGGTATAAGATAAAAAATCATCAAAGTATTATCAAAGTAAAAATGAAGCAAAAATGTCCATTTATATTGAAATCACAATTGCAGTGTCTGTTGACATAATCACAATATGATGTTTTTGGCATATCATGCTGCCCTACTCTAAGTCATGTGATGTCAGTTGATCTATTTCCATGACAACTAGTCATATCCCATCTGTGAGATAGGGCTGAAAACTCTGGGAAGTGGACCTTTTAGGTGCAATCATTTGTTAAATTTTCTAAGTGGCTCCACAGTAATTGTCAGACTGCACTGGTATTATTTACAGAGAGAAAATCAGTTTTACAAAAAATATTTGTTTATTAAACATTTGTCATTCTTGAGTCAAACTCTCAGTGGCCCAAGGTAATTATGACTAATATCCAAATAAACTGCAGATATGGACTGAGGGGGACATTAGTTACGCTTAATGCACACTGTTGTGAGACTAATGCAGTGAGCTGCATAATTAGCAGAGGATGAATATGGATGAAACAGAGGAGAGACCGAGTGAAAGAGAAAAGAGTGGAGTTTGTGTGTGGAAAAAAGCTGTCAGTGGTAAATGTGAGGTTCGTGGTGAAGCGCAGTGACAACAGCGGTGCTTACTGTGCAGTCCTGGAGGAACGTCTGCCACACTTCTGTGGTGAGCCCTTTGTAGGCATCGCACGGCATATCCGGCGCCACAATGGCGTGATTGACGAGGGCAGAGAGGTGTGTACGCACAGTTGACAGGTGACGGCAGTATGCCAACCCTAGTTCACAGTACAGTTAATCAATTAATGTCTCCATAGGAGCCAGTGGTAGTTACTGTAAATAGGCACAAATATTCAAAGCTTCTTAGTCTGCATAATAAATAATCACATACAGCCATAAAATGCCCGAGAGATGATCTGATACTTCATGTTGTCGCACAGCAGCTTCAGAGGAGTCCTGCAGGAAGATTTAGCACAAGATTAATTCTGCAGAGCAATGCAACTTAAAATAATATCAATACAAGTCATTAAACTAATCACTTTTTGCACGAGAAGTAACTCATACTGTCCATTTAAAGTGGAGGTTGTCATGGTGTTGAAGCAAACCTTTTATGGTTTAAATGTTAACTTGATGCTGCCATATGGAGCAAATCAGCCCACTAGCTTGCCTTGCTTAATAGCTTTCAACCCTGCTACAACTGGCCTTGTTCTATGGCACATCTTCCCGGCCTGGGTGAGGGATCCCTCCTCTGTTGCTCACCCTGAGGT
The DNA here is from genome assembly GCA_900303245.1 of Selene dorsalis. Classification (NCBI taxonomy): domain Eukaryota; kingdom Metazoa; phylum Chordata; class Actinopteri; order Carangiformes; family Carangidae; genus Selene; species Selene dorsalis. Next base: position 62,470 of record OMNW01018696.1, on the reverse strand, counting down.
CTCCCCCATCTTTTCCCTGTTAAGGGTTTTCTTGGGAGTTTTTCTTCAGTCGGTGTCTAAGGGTTTAAGGGCAGAGGATGTTGTTATGACGCTGTGTGAAGCCGTTTGAGCCGTTTGTGTTCTGGGTAATTACTAGGTTCTTGCATCTTTGCTCTTCCTCGGTTTCCTCTGTATTATTGAGGACTTCTTATTGCCGCTGAGAGATACTAAGCGAGTGGGTGTGTGTCTGCAGCCTTCGGCAGTTTCCCTGTCACGATCACAACACAACTGTCTCGCGCTTCATCGGTTTGTTCATCTCTTACCTTTCATGGTTGCACCCCTTGGGTGTCGCCCCATCGGAGAAGCTCCCCTGAGAACAAGAGGAACACGAGGACTTCCTGAGAGAGGGATGCCACATTGTAGCTCCTTGATCCATCAAGTCTGGAGGAGTCACTGTAACACCCCCAAACACACACACACACACACACAAAACACACATCGGCATTATCACTTTAAATCATAATAATGCTCAGGCTTTTAAGAGCAATTACATTCACAATTAGTTGATTAAAACACAGCTGGAAACACTTTTGCATGAGCAGAATTATGATGATCGATTGTGATCAGCTGAAAGCCCTGCGGAGAACAATTTGTATGTGCATGATTCCTGCATGAAAAGAAAGATCAAGTGAGCTAGAGCCTCAGTTCAGGAGCTGTGTTCGATCAATCAGTTGTCCACCCACTGTCTGTAAAAAGGTTACTCTGTCGTACTGCGGTAAAAAAGGTGTGACACAAGGTGGTGGGGAGTGGGAGGGGCTTTAATAACGGGGCTCATCGATAAACTTTGCTAGAGGCACAGGACAGGCCAGGAGGATATTAGATGCAGGGAATTAAAGCAAGGCAAGCTGACAGATGGACAGACGAGTCGAGGTGTGACAGTGTTACAGCTGCTTCCTGTGAGTGAGGGGGATTCTTCAGGACAGCTGCAAGACCTCTTGGGGACTACCAGGGTCCCTACTTTGGAGGGGGTCTGTCCACTCAGTTGTAGGGAGAGGGAAGAAGTCAGACGGGGAGGATGAGTTACAGTCACTGTAACAAATAAATAACATTTAAACATACAACAATCTGGACACTGCCCATGTTGATTTTTTTCCCCCGGAGGGAAACTCACCAAACTCTGACTGGCTGTTTGGAAAGAGGATGCGGAAGACATAGTCTGTGGCCTCGTCCTCCTCCTTATCTGAGACAGAGTCTGAGGATCCAGATCCCTGAGGAACCCTCTTCCGTAGCTTAGGAAAAACCTTTCCCTGTGATGAGAATGAGAAAATAACTGTTATTAAACTAATGCCGACAAGAAAAATTGCTCAACCATTAGAGCCCAGCTAATCCATCCATGTGCATTAAAGATGATGAGTGTCTGTATGCTTAAAGCTATTAATAGTGGCTGAATGTGTGTGGGTGGTTTTTATTATTCAGTTTTGCTGCATATACTCTGCTATTAACAGTCTAACAAAAACACCTATTCATTTAACTAGATGCATTTTGTGCAGTGGTGCAGAGAGCCATACATTCATCAGTATCACTCTAACAAATACTGCATCCACACAGTGCATCATGTCTTTCTTTATTGACTTATTGATTTAATTTAGGCAGATTTAACATTTTAGTGCTGATATGTGTAATTTGCGCTCTGGATCTGAGGCCAGAGAGTGACCCTGCAGAAAGACATCCTGTTCTGACCTTTCCCCTCTGGGACCAGAGTGGAGGGTCCAGCTGGCCGTGGGGAAGAAGGCCATTCTCCAGGCAGGAGAGGAACTGGAGCAAATGGCCTCCTCTGGGGAAGCGAAGTGGAGGCCTTTGGATCCCATCTTGACTGACCAGCACCACTGTCCCCCCACTGTCCACTGTGGGAGGTGTATCAGAGAAGATTTCTTTATCAATCATTTATGATGATGTTTTGCCAAATCATGATTTGTGAAGGGACACGTAGGTAGATAGGTGGATCACACTGTGTGGTATTGTTAGGTCTAAGGTTTGGTGTGGACAAACCTTGTTGATGACAGTGCAGGTAAACTATCTCCTCCAGAGGGATTGTCATGGCATAGTCCCAGTATACACTGAAAGACATTAAATCAAAAACAAAGTCAGTAAAATAACACCCCAGGCTAAGATCACCAGCTAACAGTGCTAACGGCTAATTTGTGAGAGGCAAATCCATGGGGGAAGCCTATGTATTATCTATGTGAATTAACATATCAAGGAACATTAATTTTTCAGATAATAAAGACAGTAGTCAAGGGACTGTGCACACAGATGAGCAGGTGCACAGTGGCCTAATGCAATAATCAATTTCTTTTTAGTAAGAGAAACCATCCACAGGCCCAGGAACATTACACGCTTTGCTAGGTTGAGAGATGTCTGACAGTGTCCCAGTCAATAAACCATCTGCTGGTTGCTGATGCTGGTGTGCTGAAAATAAGCCTCATCACATCAGCAGCATTTAATCTTCACACTGAGCCCATGAGCCACACACAAACACATTATTTGCATTATTTAGTAACACCCAGGTGTCACACAAACAGAAAAGAGAGGAAAGAATACAGAGGATAATACAGAGTGTTTCCATGTCTACGCTACATGTTAGATATTCTTGTTATGAGGAGGATTACTAATATTATCACACGTGGGCTTTGAAGGCAGACGCAGTCACCACAATTATAATCCATCTGCAGATGGATAATTTTGCACCTGCGCTCGTAGTCCAGGTCTCCAACAGAACCGTTCATGAGCTGATTGGGTGTCCACTTCAGTGTCATGATGTCGGCAGTCTGGTGCAGAGAGAGGTAACCTGGGATGGCCTCCATGTCATCCCTCTGAAACAACCAGGATGGATGTTTTTCATTTTGTGCAAGAACAGTATGAGTATGGAAACCATAAATCAGAAAGTATAAGCCTGGAGCAGACTGTGATGAGGGTGGAGAAGAAAATACCAAGTGAGACAATCTTATCCATGTACTTATATGTACAGACAAAACAGAGCAGATTAGGTTCTTACATATTGTTTGGAGACACGTGGGATAACAACACAATATTTTTATGATACTATTTAGCTGTGAGATTACTATAAAATACAAATGCTGTCAGTCTTTGGATAGTGTATAGCAATATTTTATTATATTATATTTTATTTAATATTTTTGAACCCTCTGTAAAACATTTTAATTGAGGTATTATTTGTGAGGTGTTCTCTAGATGTATGAGTGATTAAGAGAAGAGAAATCAGGCATTTACCGGTTGTACGAGCACATTGTTTTTGCCAAACAGCAGGGTCGCCCTGCTGTTCTGATGCAGTGACTCCACATATTCCCGAGCTGATGGCGAGGGGGAGGGGCGCTCGTCCATGCTGCTGCTGGAGTGACGCTTCTGGATCTGCTCAGCGCAAAGACAAAATATTTCAAATCAATCATAACAAACACTGTAAATTGATGCTTAACTGATGACTATCTTCGGAGAATGAATTGCTGCCACAGTACAGCAATTTTCCATGAATAAAACCTCTCCATCGAACAACATTCATTCATGCGCACCAATGCATCCAGCCTTGTTTTTGATGCCTAAGTCCGGTCTGCTTCTGCATGGGACATGCACATGTACACACCCTGCACAGCACAACTGTAAGGAGCACTGTGACGTTGTAAGACAGGCCAAGTTGACCTGTTTCACTGACACTTTGAGGACTGAACAAGTGTGCAGGTCTCAGAAACATTCTGTTCCTTCTCCTGGGACACACTGTGCTTCACTTAATGCAGTACGCTTAGTAGCTTCTCTTCAACCAGACACAACAGTAGGAATATAACTGATGCATAACCGAGACTGATTACCTGCTAATATAGCAGAATAAGACTAGACTACTACGTACACACAGTGCAGGCCTCTTGGTGGGAGAATCCTGCCTGCAGTGGCCACCATGGATGCGATGTCTTTGCACCAACTCGTCAGCAGACGGGTCTGTCCAGAAGTGGTCGGCTGTCTTCATCTTCGTGTACTCTAACGCACAAGGTCCCACTGCCAGAGTGAAGGAGCACAGTAAAACACTGCACACAACAGCTGTATTATTTTGGTAACCAGTGACTGAGCTCTTGATGTCCTTCAAGATCAGAAACAGAGAAATAGATTCTTTTCAAGCTATGCAGTAATAGGCGTCAGACGATGTAACTGCTGATGATTGAGGTTAAGCTTATTAAACTCTGCTTTAGGACCTAGAATAATACCATGTTAGTCCAGTCCAAACCCTAACCCTACTGTCATGTTTCCCAAGGTGCCTGCAGAGACCTAGGCTCAGGTCCTTAGCAGCAGTGCTTCTGGATTGGCTCCACTGAAAACAGCTGTCATTACTAAGTGGAAGGAAGCCAGTGGGAGACCATGTCTGTGTTGCTACTATACAGACGTCCACTGGTTTGTCTGTTAGTACTTTTCCCTTCACTCTACAGTACCCACTAGGTTGAGTATATCATTATTTAAAGAATACTTCGGGGGCTCATTGTTTGTACTTTTGACTGGATAACCAGTGTGGGTACTAAAACTGATGTGAAGACAGAAGAAGCACAGAGTAACATAATGGAGTAAAAAAAGGCATAATCCAAAAGCTCAAACCAGGCTGTAGCACGTGATGTTAGATGATTACCTTAAATCACACAAAATGCTCACAATGTCACACATAATTACCTAACAAAGAGGCAAGGATAGGTCCATCTACAGGGTCCATCAGAACGGCCTCTTTCTCATAGTATTTACTGGAAGACAAATGTGAAAGGAGGATTTTTAGAGGACATGCAGTTCTTGTAACATGAACAATGTGTCTCTGGCCCTTGTCAACATACCTGCTGTTCTCCACCAGATAGAGGACAATCTTATCCAGCACCTTCTCAAACAGAGCTGTTCGGATCCACAAGTTCTTGACTCCCTGCGGGCTGAGGCTGGGCAGTCGGGGCATCTTACGGACGCTGTCCTGACTTTGCAGGCTTTGGCTTCGTCTGGAGAGGGAGAGAGTCCAGAGTTATAATTTAAAGAAAACAAGTATTACATGGGTTTATAATTCAAGCTAATGGTGTCAGTGATTCATGATTCATAAAAGATTATGACATGAATTATTTAGAAGAATTTCATTATAAAAAAAAATAGCCCTTCAAGTAAGCAGGCAACCGTTTGTTTTCAGCGCTTTGCAATTGCACGGGCTTTGATGAAAGCTTTGAAGTCTGCTGTGATGTATGCGTCTCTCACTTTGTCTCGATGATCTGCTCGAGCTCCTGAGCCTTCCTACACAGATCCTCAGCTGGGGCAAAGCTTTTCCCCACCTTCATGAAGAGGGCAGCTATCTTGTTGCTACGCAGAAAGCCAGCAGCCCGTCGTTTCAGCCCATGCAGAACACATGCCTCCACTGCAGCTGTGTGGACACAAGCACATGGTTGAAAACATGGCAAACCTTCAGTGCCTGTTGTTGTGAAAAAGAACAAAAACTCATAATATACTGTAAATCACAAAACACATATAATGCTTATTTACACATCTACACAGTACAACGTTATCATGAATTTGGAGTTGTGTTTTTCAGCACATGATAAACATCAGGTACAGTACTCTCTTGTCTGCCAGCTCTATTTTGGTCTCCACCAACTGAACCACTAGTAACTCAACAATTTCGCTCCATAATACTTTCACAGCACACACTAATGCAATCATTTTACCCACTGTTAAAAGAAAATTATAAACTGCGATAAGTACAGTTTTAATAAATAAGACTGACAAGACATACAAATAATATTGACAACATATCTGTAGACAACACACGTGAAAAGCATTTCATTACCATCCTAAAAAGAGCTATGTGCATATCTAAACATGTATATTTCTACTCATGCAAGACTGTGCCTATCATTAGAATGCACATTTCCTAAATGGTTTTTCTAATATCCTTTTTCAATTCACATAATCGTCTTTGCGTAACATAAGTTTATCCAGTAGGGTGTAGTGTAGTGGACACACAAGTTGATGACATGATGACACACTTGCACAGTCACTCAACTGTGCAGAAAAACAGACACGCTCATTCTCTCTCATGCCTACGTGGCAGTGCCTGGAGCTGTGTTGACATTTGAGTTCCCTTTCAGGACTAATCCTGTGGCTCTGCTCACATGGGGTCAGGGGGAAGGCTGGGGTTGCCATGGCAACCCCTGTTGATGGAGCAATCGAGCTCTGGGAGAGATGAGCAGAGGGAGGGGTGGCGGCGGCTCATCAGCATCCTGATCTCTGTCTTTCCATCATTCTCGCTCGTTCAAACAGGTTCTCTCCTGTAAACCTGTCTCTGCTATTCTTACGATCCCTGTTAGCAGGCTTTTACTTCAACCTAGCCAATAAAAGTATCATCAGAGCCACCAATTTTCAGGTATTGTTTTGCGTATTTTTTTAGTTAAATTATGTCCTCATCATCCTTTGTCTCATCTTATTGTATCTCACCTCCTTCCCCTCCTTCTGCAGTTTTAGCTCCTCCTCTCTCTAAGCTGTTTTCCCCCACATCATTATAAGAACAAGCAGTTAAATGTCACTACAAAGTGTAACATTAAAAGGTCTCCAGATATAGTTCATTTTTCTTTTTTCTTTTTTTTTCTCTCATCATTTCCACTAACTAGTCCCAGAAGACCAGACAAAATTCAAAAGGAGCAACTCCCAAACCTTTGCACTTTTTAAGAGCTGTTCTCTCCCTGTCAGTGTACCACAGTCTCTGCAGTAACAACCTTCATATGAAATGAACAACAGCATCAGTAGAAATCTACTTACAACACTCTGCTTATCGTACACTTGGGAAATTTGTTTATCACCGTAGAGTTTGTAGAAATGACATTATGAGATACAGGGTGGGGGCACACACATATGAAACCATGATCGTATTAAAAAGATGAAATGTTTAAACTATCAGAAGCAGCAGTTAAACGTGCTTGGAAGCAAATGCTCATTGTGTCAGTAGGATCATGTGTGGCCCCTCCTGTTAAAAATCTTGCCTCTAATCATCCTGTATCTGTGGCAACTGAGTGCATTAAGAGAGTCTGGGACGGCCACACAAAGCTGACCAAATATTCACTCAGAGCAGCAAAAGGCAACAACGCAACCTCTTAACATGGACAGCTCTGAAATGATTGGTCGGCTTGATAGGCTTCTGATCAGTTTCTCATTTGTGTCACTCATGAGCTATGATAAAAACGTATTTTTTGATTACAGCTTCTGATCTGTATACATTTTCTTTTGTTTCATATTTTTACATAGCAAGCATTTCAGTGTCTGGTATACTTTGAAATAGTAGGGAAATAGTCCTGAGTCTTTCTGCTGTGACAGATAAAGACGGGAGCTGTAGTTTCCTGGCTAAAAGCAACTATACATACATTTAATCAATTCCTCTCATGCCACCATCAGGTAACAGTGGAGGTGACATTTTGATAAGGCCATAATGGATTTCTAAAGGCAAACATCCAATGAGGTGATTTTAATCTGGTCACTGCTATCAAATTATCCAGGGAGATTAAACCAACTGTTTGGACTGACGCACTGTAAGAAGTGAAGAAGAACATGTAAGGACTAAAAAATCAATGAAGGAAATGAACAGTTTCCAATATATCAATTAAACTCAACAACTTTCAACAGTGGCAATTTAACACATATTCCCTCCACTGCGCCTACTCTTTAGGCTCTCCCAGCCTCTGCTGCCTGGGCAGCTTATCAACGTAGCCATGATGGTGGAGGCTAATTGCTCCCTGGTGAGTCGATCGACCTCCTCTCCCATCCTCCACTCGCTCTCAACTCTAAACAGACCACAGCTGAAAGAGGACATGTAGTTACAAGAGCGACTGCAGGGATCATAGGAGGAGTGAGGTGGAGGAGGAAACTGGCTGACAACAAAACAAAGAGATCAGAGGGTCATCCTTAGCTGCTGTGTCCACTGAGACATATGATAGTAGCAGAGGAAAGAACCCCAGACTGAGCAGCAGCTATTAAAAGAGGCCTTTATACATGATCAAACTGCAGTCCAACAAAGCTGATGACGCATTGATATAATAATGTCCATAACCCTGTATATGAGTTAAAGAACCACTTTCCATCACTGCAGTAAAAACTGTGCTCAGTGACAAATTATTTTCATAATCCTCCAAGAGAGGAAAGAAACTCCAAAAAGAGATTTCTAGAAAGCTGAGTATTTGGTTTAGTGAACATTCAAAATCAGTGACTTATGTTGGTTTAATGGGTTTTCAAGCTGTGCTACAAATTCTTTTCACACTATGAAAACCAAATTAGCTATGCTTGGACATCATGATGTACCAGTGTACCCTCTAAAAGCCACAGGAACCTTGCAGCAAGAAGTGTAGAATGTCCTCTTCTCTCTTCACACCATTTGGTTTCATTTTCTTTTGACTTTATTGAGCTCAGACTAGTGTGAAATGATGTTAAGCTATGGGTCAATGTAACTGTTGGGTCTGTTTGTGCGTGACAATCGCAACTGTTATCCTCACAATAGTTGGTGAAACTGTGGCTCATACAGAGTCCCAGTCCCAGTGCAATGTAAGTGTGGATTTCCTCAACACTACAGAGCAGAAAGACTCCCAGAGACCTAACAATGTCTTCATATTGAAAATTACCCTATTGCAGGACTAATAAAGGAATATCTTATCTTCTACTCTTCTTTTATTCAGACATACTCTATTTACCTGATGGTATCATAAAAATGACTCATTTATTAAAACTTGTTTCCTGCACTGTAATTTGTCGCCACAGCTCACTTGTTTTAATACATTTGAATGTCTCATCATATGAGTTAAGAACCGAAGGGCTCAGAGTCATTTTCTTCACATGCTGAAATACCCCAAATATATCCTGTTACTGATTACAGTTCTGGACTGAGCCAGACATCTGATGAGTGTGAGCACCTGCATGTGGGCAGTGTGTTTCTCACAGCAATCGCACTGCACTGTATTACTGCCAACTGTAGCCAAGAACAATAACATTTGGTGAATTGTTGAACTTTAAATGTCCTTTATTTCCATTTCACACTAATTATACACTCGTAAAAAGTAATGTGACAATGGACGGTCTTCACATTACTGTAGAAAATTGCCTGTTTAAAATCTAAACGCTATGCCATGCTATATGGGAATACTTATCTATGTAGCTAATATACCGATTAATTTACTTTAATGTCAGTTGGTTTTACTGAAGTATAAGATGACTCATCATTGATCATTGTGAGTTTTTTTTGTCTCTTTCATCATTTCATTGATTTTATTGCTTCTGTTTCGGTGCGATTTTGCTTTACCACATGGAACAACAAAGGATTATTGCCCTCTAGTTGTAGAACTGGAACAGCAAAATCTCAAACTTTGCATTTGCCTCTCAGAGTGTTTGTGACCAACCTCCTCGTCTTGGGATGGATGCATAGAGGAGGTGAGGGGAGAAGCAATGTGTCAAAAGTAAAGATAAACTTAAGTGGTAATGGTGTGCCACTGTAGTACTGTGTAATTCATGTTTTTCAACGGCTAGACTGAAAACATCTGTGACAATGGTTATGTGGATACATGTTAATTAGAAAAATATGTCACCATATATCGTAACTACAAACAGTAGTATAATATATAACAGGTTAGAAATGTAAACTTTAATGAAATATATAGAGACAACATCAGGAGTGATATCAATACACACAGGGTTTTTTCAGTGTTGCACAGCTGTTCAGCTTGAAATGGTTAAATAAGTGAACAAAAGATGTGAGACTCGTTGTGTTTGGTTACTTACCACAAAAGGACACTATATGGCTGCTATCCTCGTGAACAAATTTCCTGGTGACGGCTTCCTCCATTATCTGCTTCACCTGTCAATGACATGGCAGATGCTGGATGACTCACTCATTAATATGCCACAACTAACACGCAGTCTGTTTGGGAAAGAGGTGGGGGGTTGAAGTGACAAGTGATAGATGTATTTCGGAAGCTTCTTATATTACAAATGCATGTGTATATGAAGAGGGTGAAATGATGTGGAGACAGAGCGGAGCTCAGGGGTGCAGTGGAGCTGAAAAGTTAAGAGGTAGAGAAACACGGTGTGGGGAGAGTGCATGTTAAGTTGGTGGATGAGTCACTAGCTCTTGTCACACCGATGTGCCCTTCTCTCCCCACAGACCTGACAGCAGCTATAGAACAATAGTTAAAATGACTGATAAATCAATCCCTCCAGTGGCTATGGAGACATCCCCTGTGTGGGCACCGCTTTCCAATTTGCATAGGGAATATCAACCTCCGGACACAGACAGCTGTAATTTCCTGTTGAAATGAGTCTGTCCACAGCGACCATACCGCACTACCAAGTTCATCCGCTGCACAAACACAGACACAACACCCTCTGACATTCACACACACTTGCACACAAGTATCCGCTCTGGTGGTTTATGCTCCCTCTGCTTGGTTTTCAACTTTTTTTTTTCCTAATCTAGACATTGATTTAATCCTTTGGTGGTGTGAGATATTTTTCCTGTGAGGCAGTTCATTGTCATGAAGCAGACAGATGTCAAACAATATTAGTTTTCATGGTCTGATATTTACAGCTTCATCATAAAATTTTCTGGAAGATAAAGTTCGGTCTTGATGTTAGATTTTCCACTGCGGCTCAGTTTTATGGACCAGTTATCTTTATACCTTTTTTACTTGCTGTTCACAGATGGATTAAACTACCTGTAATGTTTAGTGGTGAAAGATGTGTCATGACCTTAAAATCAGTACAAATAATGTTAACTAAATCTAATATAGGTCAAAACATTACTATCTGAAATATTTCCATTTTAATACAAATGGTAACATGTCCTTATTTTGTTGTTGTAAGAAAAGTATAAACTAGCATAAAAAAGTACCTCAGAAACAGTACTTTCTGGAAAATTATTGTTATATGTTATCAACATATCATGATGTCATATGATTTATGAAAATGAAAATGAAAACAACCAAACATGGATAATCCAATTAAAAATACCAAAATAATTAAATAGAAATAAAACACAAATAATAAGCATATTAGTATGCTTGTATCTTATGTTACTGTGTTAGAGACCAATCACGTATGCATTCACACTCATCAGTCCATATAGAGTTGTTTTTCCTGAACAACAAAAACAGATTTAACTGGAGACACAAAACAACTTGTTTTTCTGTGATTTGCACAATAAGCGCTGATTGCACTGTCCCTGGCAATTCAAGATGTGAATCTAGAAGTGACTTGTGAAAAAACTAAAACAGATGTACCAAAAACCCCACCCCTCCAAACTCCACCACCGTTTATTCATTCGACATTCACAAAAAGAAAGAAAAACCTCAATTAGGCAGCAGTCATTATGCAAATGTTGCCTGTACGCATCAGTAGCATTGTTATCCTCAGCATCAACAGAAATGATTCACGCTGCCAACACAACAGAGAAAGTAGCACTCTGATGTGATGCACACTCGCTCTGCTCATGATCAGACCTATATACAAGCCTGCATGCTCGCACAGGCACATGCACGAATTAAAACGCAGGGGACTTGTGTGCACCAGTTTTCTCTGTGAGAGCACCTGACATACGGGAAGCTGATTGATTTGCCAACTTGAGGACGCAGACTCCTCCTTGTGCTTTCGCTTCTCTCTCATCTGGGCTATGGATCAGGCCTCCGAGGAATTTATATGGTGAAGTGTCTAAGCATAGACAACCTGCAGGTTTCTATGGAGACGGCACGTGTCGCACAGTGGATCACTTCTGCCCAAGAAGATGCGTCAACAACAGTCATTCATCTCTGAAATAAACAAAAAGACTGCAGCTCTCCACCCACAGTCACTAATAATATCTCCTTATCCTGTGGATTCATCATTTCAAATTTATGTACAAATCTGCCAAAAAAAGCTGCCATTTATAACACTCATATCAACCAAGATGCCACCACAAAATACATTTTCACTGAATTTCAAAGATAAAACTGTATGAGCATGATATGACAACGGCCGTTTAACGTCTGTGTTGCAGCAGAGCCTGATGAATCTTTAGCTCTAACTCATCACTGTAGCTTTAAGGCATCAGCCAGAGTGATAAAGGATCTTCAGAGTATTCCAATTAACTCTGCACAACAGCAGAGCCAAGAAATAAGAGCCAGAGTGAAAGCCCCATCCATTAACATCCACCCTTCATTATTCATCATCTCTGTGGCCACTGATGAATGAAGGGAGCACGCAGTCAGAAAAAAAAACACACGCACAAAAAAAAATCCTCACTGTTATTCATCATAATCTTTGTGTGTGCACACAGCTAGAGTTTTGATGTAGGGCTGTCTATTTGAATGATGACTCCATTATTTGAATTATATTTTATTAATGAATAACCAGACTGAGCAACTATTAAAAGGGGGGGGGTCTGATTTCACTGTGAAAATCAATGCAACCAATGCCCAACCTGTAACTGCTGACATGGCAGTCTACCCTTACCCTACCCTTGTGTTGAGAAGAGAGAATTTTTAGCATTGCATGGTGTCTGACATAAACAAGGAAAAGTAGCTCCACACTTCACACAAACAAGGTTGACCAGTATATTAAATATTACCTCAGCTGTCACACACCCTGCAATTCAAGTGGTCTCTAAACTAGCATGAACTTCCCATACCAAACCTTATTATGAATACATTCATCCTGTTGGTCATCTCTGTATTACTGTTACTCAGACAGGTAAAAAAAAAACACAGAACAAGATTGGTGGATTATCTCACGCTCCTCAAACTGAAACCTTATCCCAAGTAAGCACTCAGCTTTAAAGAAAAAAAAAGTGAGAAAGGAAAGTAAATGGTGCAAATCCCTGTGGCCTGTGTGTTTTCCAACAGTCTCTCCCCCTCCCGCTCTATCCTTTAGCAAACACACATGTGTATTTGTGTTTGTGTGTGCGGGGACACACAAAAACACGGAGCGAGGAGCACGGTCAGAACGAGACAAAGCAACACGGACAGAGGGAAACAGACAGGTTCTGTATTAAAGCTAAGCCAAGGCAAATAAAAGATCTCATTTAAACCAATTTTGAACCAGAAGGTAATTCTCCTGCTACAGACGTCCTGTGCCTGCTGGATAATGGCCCACATCCAGGTATATTTGAGCAGACTGGTGGCACATAACCAGCTGGAAAAGAAGAGTGTGAGAACACACAGCATAGAAACACCATACGGTATAACCCACACACAGTAATAATAATTATAAACTAATGGGAACACAGCACAAACAACAACAACATTTAGGCCTAGGCTACATTTCCTCTTAGGGAAATAGATGCATCTGAAAAACATCCTCTAAGTAAATGAAACCCCCCCCCTAGATTAATGGGAATTTTCATGAAGCTCTATCAGTAAATAAAGTGACTGTCATTCTAACAAACTATGCTGCTGGTTGATCCACAGAGTTCATTGGGCTGTATCTCTGGTAAACAGTGACTGAGGCACTGTGAATGAATCTCGGTGCAGCTGTATCAGCCCACAGGAAGCAGGTTTAATCATGGAAAGGGTCTGGTCTCGGCTGATAACATTGCAAACAGGACTGGACACTGAGAAAACCCAATAAGACCAAAGTCTCTACATTCCTCCTTTCACAAGATCGGTGACGTGATTTTTATCTTGGCTTGGCAGAAATAAAGCCTTATAGTTTACGAGGCAATCGGGGATGAAACTAATAAAAAAAAAAAAAATACACCAGTCGTTACCAGAAGAGGGTTGGAAAAGTGGCTGCAAACGAATGAACACCACCCTGCTGTGGTAAAACTTCAATCACTGTTCTTCTGTTTAAGTTGAGCTTATAGTGACCAAGACCAACAGCAGTTAGAAGAGTTAGGTTGCACTGGAAAGCTCAGGGTGTTTAAATGTAAAGTGAGGTGATATTGAGAAAACCTTCCCTGAACAAACAGAGGGAAACAGAAACCTCAACAGAGGTGACCACAAAGTATATGCCACTGTAGGACAATGGAGACACGGTGGGTAAACACGTGTACTGCTGTTTGCTGATAGGCTGATAATTCAGCATCTATTAAACAATTATCTATCATCTATCTTCTTGGAGACTGTTTGTTTAAAGCTGAATTGGTTCAGCTTTGAATAATTAATATGTTTAACCACCATGGATACTTGAATGTTTTGTAAACCTAGCCTAGCTTGTTGGCAGAAATGTTTACTAAGGTGAATTTATGCTTTAAGATGTATGTATTTATGGACCACAAAACGAAATGGGTTTCACCTAAAACAAACTTGTTCCTACACAGAAATGATAAGCCTGTTTACACAGTAACAGTCAGGTAGCCTAATGTTAGCAACCAACTGACACGGCTAACGTTAGCGTGCTAATTTAAATGGAGTGGGACAGGTGGGGTCGATGCGTCTCCCCGTTTGTACCTTGTGTAAAAGCTGTTAAATAATCACGCTTACGACAGGATATGATTCAAATATAACACAACGTAACTCAAATTACAGAACATACAGGCAACATTTAGAAAACCTTGACTGGGTTAGTTTATTCAGGTTTTTCCTTCTCGTTCTTTACTCCTTACTTGTGGATTTCATTTGCACAATTGAAGTAAAACAGGTTCTTCTACATTTACAGAGGATCGTCTGGTAAGTTCAGTCATGGCCTTTTTTTTTTGCATAGGTTATCTTTCAGTGGTGCCTAATTGTTTTTTCTTAGCCATCAAAGTGACACATTATTTAGCCTAATGGTGCAATCACACACTGTCAGCCAAAAACAGATATAAACAGTGTAGCTCTTGCAAAATTAGAGCTGATTCAATGCTGTTGTTATTTTTTTATTTTATTTTATTTATTTTTTTACAAGGAATAACCAATATTTCAAATTTAGGTGGAGACTAATGTGTGTTTGCAATTAGGGTTGAAATGACTGCAGCATACCGTAATAGCATTTCTTAATCAAATTTAATTTTGACAGCACAATCTAATTCAGTGTAAAAAATGCTTGCTGTGGGAACTTATGGAGGGTATTTCACTAACAAGCTGATATCTGTTGCTATAGATATAAGAATTGCTGGTACGAACTGCTTCCTCTTGAATACTTGTCTACGTTTTGATCATGTGAACTCTGTCGGGCAGCCTCAGCAGAATAGGACGTAAGTGCAGCAGGCCCTAAAAATGTGATAGTATTAAGTCATAATAAGCAGCTTCAGAGAGTTGTCAAGAGTCTGTTCTGTTCTGAACGCTCTGAATTTTAAGTACCGTAGTTTTCTTTAAAAACACAATTTCGAAGCATTTCATCGTCCTTCATGTTTACAATGACAGACTTTCTGTGATATTTCTAAAGAGTCAGTAACACTGCAGATAATCCACAGGGTATGAAGAGCTCGGTCTGAACATCAGAGTAACTGGTAGTGGCATTTCATTTGATCTTCAGTTGAACTCTGGTCAGCTGTGTTTTCTGCAGGAGCCTCAAATGATGATGTGAAGTGAGATAAACTGCCGAACAAACCACCAGAGCTGCCTCCATATTTGCTACCACTCAACACACCATATAA